>OZ024740.1:4940364-5042864 GCA_964016885.1 Eledone cirrhosa
GCTTTAAAGAATTAGCTTTTAAAGAATTTCATCCATCAACCATGACCGACCCCCAACCATCTTATAGACACCTGAAGTGGATTGGCAGTATCGGTAGAGGGTCGGACGCCATGCTTTGACGTATAGAGTTACGGCCCTTGCTATTCTGAGTTCAAATCCCGCCGAGGTTAACTTTACCTTTCATCCTTATGGGGTTGATAAAATAAAGTACCAGTAATACACTGGGTAATTGCTGGCCTTGTGCCAAAAGTAGAAACAATTATTAGCTTAAGAGAAACTTAAAAATAAGGAGTGGCACCCCATTCTGAACTTGTTTATAGAATTCATTCCGCCTTTGTCACTCTAAATATAAATTATAGCCTTAAAGAATTAGCTTTTAATGAATTCCCTTTTCTTTCAACCAATGACCTCCACCCATCCCACTCCCCACCTTCTCCTACCACCTGAAAAGATATAAATACCACAACATTTATTTTTGGAAAGCCAGATTCTTGATGATTTCTAAAGAATGAAACAGTTCTAGTCCTGTAGAATCTCATCTATATTAAAACTTTTATACTCTGCTATCTATTGAGTAGCTTACTTCTGTTGTTACCTCCGATTCAACCCGGAATAACTTACCTATATATATATATATATATATATATATATATATATATATATATATATGTATGTATTATTGACGCCCTACATAAATGTACCCTATGCTTTTTCTGAGGAGCTGATTTGCCACGGTGATACAAAATATTTGTAATTGAATTCTCCGATAAATCCTATTGGACCAGCATTTCTAGATCTTGTTCACTTTTAGGTTGGTGAAACATGTGTCAATTATATAATAAATGTTGATCCTCTAACTGTGATGTTGTTATATTCATATTACTTATAATAAATAAATAAATAAATAAATAAATAAATATATAGATATAAATAAATAAATAAAATAAAAATGGCATAGACATTACAATACAATGGGAGGGAACATAATAATAGTACCACTGATGATGTTGCAGATGTGCAACGAAAGAACTTTGATAGACTATATATATATATTTATATCTGTATTTTTAACCGTTGGTCAGTCAATGATAAACATTAATTACCAAATACTTTAACTATGGAGATATAAAATATAGAGAAGTGAAAAATAACCAAACAGTGAGTGTGTTCTGTTATTATTTCTGGCAATATTACAACAATATGACCCTCCCCAAGTATAAAAATATTTGTTTAGACACGATTTCATATCAAAAACCTTGCAAAACAAATATATATGTATAAGCAAAGAGATATTTAATTTGTTGGTAATTCAACAAATTTATTTATAACAGATTCGAAGCACTCAACAAATTACCTGGAGTAATATCAATGATATTAACAAATGAAAACTATATTTATATAACCATATTTATTTTATTATATATATTTCAAGGGTACCAAAAACTTTGGTACGCCCTCATCAGATAAAATACAAAATTTGTTTTATACTATCCAAACGGAACCTGAATCGATAAGGTCTGGTTTCTGGGGTATATCACTATTTATAAAACAAATTTTGTATTTTATCTGATGAGAGCGTACCAAAGTTTTTGGTACCCTTGAAATATATATAATAAAATAAATATGGTTTTATAAATATAGTTTCCGTTTATTTATATCATTGATATATATATGTATATATATACATACATACATATATATATATACATATATGGCTAAGTAGTTAGAGCATTGGCTTTGCAATCGAAAGGTTGTGAGTTCAATTCTCAGACCGGGTGATGTGTTGTTTCCTTGAGCAAGACACTTTATTTCACATTGCTCCAGTTTACTCAGCTGTAGAAATGAGATGATAGGGACTGAGGTCCATATCATTCCACTGCAAAGTGGTCGTGGAGCTGCCACGGCTAAAAAACACCCAGCACTCACTGTAAATGAGGTTGGTGTTAGGAAGGGCATCCAGCTGTAGAAATCAAGCCAGAATCAGTTCCCGTCTCACCCTTGCAAGCAGGGAAAAGCGGACGTAAAATGAAATGATGAAATGAAATGATGATATATATACACAACAAGCTACAACATTTTCCCGCACATGACATTGGTCAACCCATGTTTATAATAGAAGATACTTTCTCGGGTGGGCTACAAACAATGTAGTGGGATTGAACCCCCCAAAATATGCTGTTAAACGAACTTCTTAACCGCACAGCTATACAGGCATTATACAAACTTACAAAACACAACTGTGAAGTGTCATCTCAAACCTTACGTATTTAGTTTAAGAGAAAAGACATGAAAAACTTCAAGAAGGTTGTGTAACAGCTGTAGAAAAGACAGTAAGGTGTTGAATTTGTTTAGACAATCAATACAATAATGTTTTTAGTGGCAGTCTTCGTCTTCTAGAACATTGCTGACATAAAAAGAAAACATTTGAAAGAAGGAAAAGATAGTGAAGTGTTAATAAATCCTGATGAAAAGAAAAAGCTAGATCTAATGTCAAGATTTCAGAGATGTACTGTTTGTTGGTTTGTCTACTTTTCTGTGGGTTTGTTTCTTTGTGTTTTTGTTGGTTGATTTGAAATTGATTGTTGGAACTGAAACAATTATATTGTGAAAGAATCACTGAATACAAATATACTGTTATATATATATACAACATAAATACAACATAAATGTTATATATATATATACTGTTATATATATATATACAACATAAATACAACATAAATACAACATAAATACAACATAAATACAACATAAATGTTATATATATACTGTTATATATATATACAACATAAATTCAACATAAATGTTATATATATATATATATATATATACTGTTATGTATATATACAACATAAATACAACATAAATGTTATATATATACTGTTATATATATATACAACATAAATTCAACATAAATGTTATATATATATATATATATATACTGTTATGTATATATACAACATAAATACAACATAAATGTTATATATATATATATAGCATGGCCTCAGCTCCTGGACTGGAATACAAATAAATAAATAAATAAATAAATATATATATGTGAGACCCGGGTTCAATGAAGGGTAACCACAGTAAGTAAGGTACTCAATACATTAGTAAATTGTAAACATCATGTTTAATATAGAAATGGCTTCTACAGGACTAGAACTGTTTCATTCAAAATAAATCATCAGGAAAACCAACAGTTGGCTTTCCTGATGATTTCTTTTGAATGAAACAGTCCTAGTCCTGTAGAAGCCATTTCTATATTAAACCTGATATATGTATGACCACAGAAAACAAGCGCTAGCAAATTCTGGGAGTGCTTCGTAGAAACAGTAGCCAGCATCTGTTACCTAGGTGACCAAATTAGCAGCGGGGTGGGTGTTCTGAAAGTACAGTAGCCAGGGTAAGAACGGGGTGGAAGAAGTTCAGGGAGCTACTGTCACTGCTGGCTACAAAAGGCTTTTTCCTCAAAATGAAAGGCAGACTGTATGATGCGTGTATACGAATAGCAATGTTACATGGTAGTGAGACCTGGGTGTTGTCTGTAGAAGACTTGCGTAGATTACAGAGAAACGAAGCCTGCATGCTCCAATGGATGTGTAATAGTAATATACGCGAACGGACAAAGCATAAACGAACTGAGAGAGAGACTGAGCATGAGAGGAATCAAATGCTGTGCGCAGGAGAGGAGGTTACGTTGGTATGGACATGTGATGCCTATGAAGGATGACAGCTGCATAAAAACGTGCAGAGCACTCAAAGTTGAAGGAAGCCTTGGAGTGGGGAGACCCAGGAAGACTTGGCATGAGGTGATACAAGCTGACCTTACTCAATTGCACCTCTCAAAGGCGATGGCACAGGACCAAGATCTCTGGTGTTATGCAGTAATACAGAAGACCTGACTTACCACGGGCACAGGCCGAAGCCGATGCATATATACAATATACCCCACCCCACCCTACCCTTCCAGTGTAAAGTGGTCATGTAGGTGTCTGTTCAAAAAGCACTCAGTCCACACTGTAAATGCAGTTGGTGTTAGGAAGGGCATCCAGCTGTAGAAACCAAGCTAAAATTAGTTCTGTAGGAGCAAGACTTGATCACCTGACCTAGCATTGCCCACAACAGGACAACTCGTCTAACCCATGCTAGCGTGGAAGAATGAACATAAAACGGTGATGATGATATATATAATGTGTGTGTGTATCTGTGTGACTATATATATATATATATATATATATATATATATATATATATATATATATATATATAGGAGTAAGTAAGACCCCGACGGCTGAGCTCAAGCCGTTTCGACGGCTAATTCTGTACTCAATGAGTACAGAATTAGCCGTCGAAACGGCTTGAGCTCACCCGTCGGGGTCTTACTTACTCCTATTACCCACTCTACTACCCTAAGTATTGAGTACTTTGGTGCGTTATGGTCCACCTGGTTCCTTACCACTTTTCCTTCGCTATATATATATATATATATATAATGTGTGTGTGTATCTGTGTGACTATATATATATATATAATGTGTGTGTGTATCTGTGTGACTATATATATATATATGTGTAGGAAAAGAATCAGGACCCCGACGGCTGAGCTCTGGCTGTTTCAACAGCTAGATCTGAACTAAGCCAGTAATATTAGGATAGTGGGGATCTAGCTGAACTTATGAAGGGCTACAGTCCATATATGGGCATGCAGTCAACCCCAAAAAGCAGAAATAGTGGAACTGGGATGTTGTTTGTAGCAAAGCTACGCCAGTGCCTTACTTCAATAATACCCACCATGCGAAAATGCATAATCGACTTTTCTACGAAAAACATCCCAGTTCCACCGAGAATATTTCTGCGTTTTTATTTTGACTGCATGCCCATATATGGACTGTAGCCCTTGTATTCAGTTGAGCTAGATCCCCGCTGTCCTAATACTGCTGGCTTAGTTCAGATCTAGCTGTCAAAAAGGCCGGAACACAGCCGTCGGGGTCCTGATTCTTTTCTTATTATCCACTCTACTACCCTAAACATCGAGTACTCTGATGTGTTGTGGTCCACCTGGTATCTTACCACATTTTCTTTGTTATATATATATATATATATATATATATATATATATATATATATATATATATATATATATATATATATATATAATTGTTTCTACTTTTGGCACAAGGCCAGCAATAACCCAGTGCATTACTGGTACTTTATTTTATCGTCCCTGTAAGGATGAAAGGCAAAGTTAACCTCGGCGGGATGTGTGTGCATGTGTATCTGTGTGTCTCTCTCTCTATATATATGAAGTGTTTCTGTAGGAAAGGTAAAGGAGAGAAGAATGCTCTATGTAGACTACAGAGCTTTTTAGTTATGTAATAAACAACATAAGATAATTATTTCATTTACCAAAGGTTTCACGAAGATAGACGAGCCTGACACATACGTCTGACTTCGGTCATAAGTGGTTGGTGTTAGGAAGGGCATCCAGCCGTAGAAAACCTACCAGACAGTCCTATACGAGCAAGACGACCAATCTTGCCTCAAGTGGGACAATTCCCGTCTAAACCCATGCTAGTGTGGAAGATAGACGTTAAACGATGATGATGATGATAATGAAGGACCCTTAGCCTTTGTCAGGGCATTCTTCTCAGGAAACTGGGATAACTCTGACATAAAACCTGCAGCTCAGTAGTTACCGATGATGTTGATCTTTTCTTCTTTTCAGTTATGGCTACTGTCGCTCAGCGAGTGGGATTGGCTCAGTGCACAGTCTTTCCTCACTTTAAAAAAAATCTTCACGCACAGGCATTGCACGATAGAATTAATTAATAATTATTAATAATGGTATATCGTGCAATGGCCATATTCAATAATGAGGGGGCAGCCATCATATATATATATGTATACATACACACACACACACACATATTATTACACAAAAGGACAACTCATTTAACCAGTGCTAGCATGGTAAAAAGGATGTTGAACAGTGATGATTATGATGATGATATATATATATATACATATATATATGTATATAATGTGTGTGCATATATATATATATATATATATATATATATATATATATATATATATATATATATATATATATATACACACATACATTTCTACAGCTATTACATCATGTCATATTGGTGCTGTCGTAAACAAGTAGAGTGTCAATTAAAAATAGTTTACAGCCACAATAGGATCTATTCCAGGAAAGAAATGAAACTGATATAATTAGAGTTCATGTTTAGATATGGCAGCTATAACAGAAATTTCTCTATAGTGATATATAGAGATGTATCTTGTAAATATACACATATATAAAGTCTTGCTAGCAGGGAATATGGCTATTAAATGGTAACGATGATGATGCTGTTGATATATATATATATATATATATATATATATATATATATATATATATATATAATCAAACATACATGCATACACACATATAGAAATATGTATTCATACAACATACATATATATGTATTCAAAGATACATACATTCATACATACATATATATATATATAACGAAGGAAATGTGGTAAGCAACCATAACGCACCAAAGTACTCAATACTTAGGGTAGTAGAGTGGGTAATAGGAACGAGTAGGACCCCGACGGCTGAGCTCAAGCCGTTTCGACGGATAATTCTGGACTAAAAAAAAAAAAAAAAAATTACCCGTCGAAACGGCTTGAGCTCAGCCGTCGGGGTCCTACTCGTTCCTATATATATATATATATATATATATATATATATATATATATATATATATCTATATATATATATTGTTATACTTGGGGTGGGTCATATTGAAATAATAACAGAACACACTCACTGTTTGGTTGGTTTTCGCTTCTGTGTCTTCTATATCTCCATAGTTAATTTATTTGGCAATCAATGTTTATCATTGATTGACCAACGGTTAAAAATACAGATATAAATATATATATATAGTCTAACAAAGTTCTTTCGTTGCACATCTGCAACATCATCAGTGGTACTATTATGTTCCCTCCTATTGTGCTGTATTGTAATGTTCACACCATTTTAATTTTATTTATAAGGCCTAGTTAGCCTTAAGCAGCGCACAAGGGATAGTGAGGTAGTGTGTCTACCTACAGATAAATCTGGTAGGATTTCAATAGATAGCATGCCAAATTATATCAAGGCTATGCAACCCCAGATCATCAACACGAGCGAAACAACACAACAAACACATGATGAGAGAAGATCCTCAACGTTCACTAAAGACAAGCAGACGCACTGCCAACAACTTCCAGGTGTCTAACAATGACATACCCCCCCCCCCCATTGTATGGGCTCCGCACGCAAAGACCATAAGACAGTCAACGACCCGACGACAGGACCACCAACAAGACCTGTATGTAGAGCCAATATCGCTAGCAACTACAGGATCTCCTACTTCCGCTCAATGGTTATACGCCCCATAATGAAGATGTTCCCAGATGTATGTGACAGTACAGAGGACCTCCTCATCAGAATCAATGAGTGCAACAAAAACAAAAACTTATCTCATTGCATAATAGGCAGTATGGATGTGGTATCACTGTACCCATCCATTAACATTGATTTTGCTGTGGAAAAATGTGTTGAAATAATCAGTGAGAGTAAGGTGGAGTTCTGCGACGTCGACACAGACGAACTGGGCCTCCTATTTAGACTTACCTATGACATTGACTACCTAGATAGTCATGACCTTAGCCGTTTCTGCCCTAGTAGACTCATAAGAGGTAGACCCCCACCATAACCTCAATGGCAAAAAAGACATCCATGGGAAGGTGTAATGAGTGGACCAAAGCCATACGGACCCCCCAAAACAATGATCAAGTGAGAAAAATGGTTGCGCATAAAATTACCCTAAAGGGTTCAATGAAAATATCTACACCCAGAATGAGGGAGCAGCCATTGGTGTCAGAATAGCTGGTGATGTTGCCAATCTATTTATGGTGGGAAAGGAGACTCAAAGATCTCCTTGAAGAGAGCTCCATAGACCTCGTCATGTACTCTCGTTACGTAGACGATATTAATATAGTAATAAGAACACCCCCACAAGAGAGTACTATCGAACATGATTTAGAATATAGCACAATGGAAAGCATCCAGCAGATAGTTAACTCCATACACCAGAGTATAACTGTAACTATTGACTACCCTTCCAAATACCCTAACAATAGACTACCTGTATTAGACATGGAACTCTGGATTAACACTATAGACGAGAGGGCCCAAATTCTCAAAGTACCACTGATGATGATGCAGAGGGGCAACAAAAGAACTTTGATAGACTATATATATATATTTATATCTGTATTTTTAAGCGTTGGTCAATCAATGATAAACATTGATTACCAAATAAATTAACTCTGGAGATATAAAAGATACAGAAGCGAAAACCAACCAAACAGTGAGTGTGTTCTGTTATTATTTCTGGCAATATTACAACAATATGACCCTCCCCAAGTATAACAATATTTGTTTCGACACACGATTCCATATCAAAAACCTTGCAAAACAAATATATATATATATATATATATATATATATATATATATATATATATATACATATATAGGAACAAGTAAGACCCCGACGGCTGAGCTCAAGCTGTTTCGACGGCTAATTCCTTCGTTATATACATATATATACATATATAGAGAATAATGAAATATAAAGTAGTGTAGATGTCACATTTCCTCTATTGAAAAGGCTGTTACATATATTTCGATAACAGCAGAAGCCACGTACTTCCGCATTAAATCAAGTGTCATGATCTCATCAGACAGCTTGTTGCATAATAAGGTTACTTTTATTAGGAAATCCACCTAGCATGGCTTCCGACCCTCTACCAATACTACCAATCCACCACCTAACATGGTGTCAGACCCTCTACCAATACTACCAATCCACCACCTAACATGGTGTCCGACCCTCTACCAATACTACCAATCCACCACCTAACATGGTGTCAGACCCTCTACCAATACTACCAATCCACCACCTAACATGGTGTCCGACCCTCTACCAATACTACCAATCCACCACCTAACATGGTGTCCGACCCTCTACCAATACTACCAATCCACCACCTAACATGGTGTGCGACCCTCTACCAATACTACCAATCCACCACCTAACATGGTGTCCGACCTTCTACCAATACTGCCAATCCACCACCTAACATGGTGTCAGACCCTCTACCAATACTGCCAATCCACCGCCCTTATATAGAGAATATATCAATAAGAACGAGGAAGTTTCGTTTACATGTATTTAGATTTTTATTGTCTATCGACCTGTTAAGTTTCACAAAGGATTGGCTGAGGGTCACACACACCTACATACTAAAATATAGAGCCATTAAATATATATATTCACCCATCATGTAAATATATTACATATATATATATATATATATATATACACCCGTCATGTAAATATATTACATATATATACACCCATCATGTAAATATATTACATATATATATATATACACCCATCATCTCACAAATCACAAGAAACACTATATTTCTTGTTACATCGCCAGTTTGAAGAGCAGATCGATAATGGAATCAGGTACATAACTTCTATAGAGGACACTGAGCCAAACCTCTGTGAAACACGTGTAACAGGTTCATACACAATAAAAATCTAAATAAATACATGTAAACAAAACTTCATCGTTCTTATTGATATACATATAAAAAAGCTCATTTGACTATATATATATATATATATATATATATATATATATAATCAATAATATAAATGATCGCCTGAGATTTGAACTCATTATTATTGATTTTTCACTGCTCCTTCGTTGAGCTGAATTTAGCCCCATACAAACGGCTGTTATTTCTAGCAGCACGAGTATGTGGCTAGCTAGACACTGGATAACCGCATGAGGTTACCTCGTGCGCTAAACAGTCTTCCTAAATATTTTGAAGTGGAACATACCAATTTTTATAGTGCTTGCTGAGGAGATCAAAATGCGGTATTTTCTTCTACTTTTTCATTATTCGAAACATATTTGGATTTTAAGGTTTAAACCTGTCTACGGAACAGGTTTGATTTTGAAATTTAAATTTGTCCAAGCACTACGGCCATTGCCAATACAATTTGTTTTTGTTGATTTATGATGTATTATCTTAAGTCATGATAGGCAAACTGTAATATTATTATTAGTATATATCTAGCTAACTTGGTCATTTACGATACAAACATAAATATGAGGATATTTGTGTTTATCAAATATATTGATTTATATATATATATATATATATATATATATATATATATATATATATATATATATATATATATATATATATATATATATATATAATTGTTAATAGCACAAAGACAGAATTTAAGAATAATAGTTATGTTTACAAAAACATATAGAAATATATACTATATATTTATATACAATAAACAATATGGGTAGCCTTGCTATCGAAGAAAAATATATTTTTATAACCAAAAAATTATTTACTTTATTTTTCTCTGTGAATATATCACAGATTTCCCTGTATGGTTGAGAATGTCAGACAGCACTGTTTCAAGGTTTGTTAATCTTTCATCAGTGACACTCACTCAACCGGTAGTGGCATTCAAAAGGTGTATATAGAATTTTGCATGATGAACACACACACACACACACACACACACACACACATCACACATATATATATGTGTGTGTGTGTGTTAGTTATTTGTATAACAACAGTTACAGGCGACACGCCGTTCTAAGCACTCAATGCTGTTACGAAGTCCGTTTCATGTGGGTTGTATTCCAGTGTTACGGCTGCAGTGTGTAGAGTGTAAATAGATTTAAAAGAATCAAATCAGTGTTGCAGCATATGTAGAAACTTTATTACAATTATTTTGATATCAATCAGCTCAGGGTACAATATAGGTGACAGGGTCCGACTCTTTTTTTATATCTCGTCAGATATACGAGCTTACATGTGCAAAGACACATCTAAACTGGGTAGAGTATCTGTTAGAGTATGTGCTTGTTAATCAATGACCTTACTGTATGCAGGATAGACCACCTAATGAAGTATAAAGTAGGTCAGTTTACTCTGGAGTATAATTATAATAATGAAGTACAAGTCAACAGGTTAGAATTTACTTCATTTCTTCCTAAATGATGTTATATATGTTTTGATGATAACTGTTAGGCAACAGTTTTGACCTCATCAGACAGCTAGAACATCTGATGCATAACAGTTATCCTCAAAATATATACATAACAGCAATTATATAAAAAGGAAGTCAATTCTAACCTGTTGACTTGTATTTCCTTATATGTACCACTATCGGGTGGTTTTCTGCTAGAATGTATAGTGTGCATATTGATATTATACGCAAGTATATATGCATGTAGATATGATGCATCAAATAAAATCATAATTGACAATATACACAGAAATTGAACGAAGACTGTGTTGCACTCTCTTCTGTAATCAGTAGCATAATCCATGATACATTAAAAAAAGACGATATTATATATAAACTGCATTAGGAGAAAATTAGTGACGGAAATATATGCGATATTTTTATAAGAGCCGCTAACCGGAAGTGTTGACATTTGAACATTTTAAAGAAGTGAATCTTTAAATAAGCTATAAAATATATTTAATCAACAGCTACGAAATTTAGTAGATAAATTATGTAATATTCATTCATTATTTATTCAAAGTAATCCAACATATTTTACTAACTGGATTAAAAGAAATAAACCGTAAGCAGTCCTGCACTCCTTACTTTATTATAATTTATATATATATATATATATATATATATATATATATACGCTGATAAGAAGGTAGCTTGGAAGTGTCACTACGAAAGGCTACTAAATGAGAAGAATAAATGGGAGACAGACATGCTCCCCCACATCGATCCAATAGAGGGACCAGCAGTGCAAGTTGAAGGTAGTATAGTAAGTAAGGCGATCAAAGATATGAAGACAGGCAAGGCGGCTGGGCCTTCGGAAATAGTTGCTGAAAGCATCTGGAATGGTGGGACACACTATGGTCACCCGGATAGTATACCAAGTCATACACAATGGGGTCGTTCCGAAGGACTGGCGTAGCAGCATCATCATTAACTGCTACAAGGGTAAAGGAGATGCCCTAGATAGGGGAAACTATAGAGGCATTAAATTAATTGACAAGGTCATGAAGGTCACAGAAAAAGTAATAGAGCAACTAATCAGAGAGCAAATTGATCTAGATGAAATGCAGTTCAGGTTTGTGTCAGGTAAAAGTACCACAGACGCTCTTTTCATTGTACGACAACTACAGAAGTACCTAAAAGTAAACCCCTATACTTAGCTTTTGTTGACATGGAGAAGCGTTTGACAGAGTCCCACGCCACATTATCTGGTGGGCTCTCAGAAAACTAGGTGTTGATGAATGGCTTGTGAGAGATATACAAGCCATGTATAAAGAAACAGTCAGCAAGGTTAGAATTAACAACGAATATAGTGAAGAGTTCAGCGTAAAAGTTGGTGTTCATCAGGGCTCGATCCTTAGCCCCCTCCTATTTATTATTGCCCTTCAGGCTATAACAGAGGAGTTCAAGACCGGCTGCCCATGGGAACTCCTATACGCAGATGATCTAACGCTCATAGCTGAATCAATGGCTGAACTAGAGAAGAAATTCCAAACATGGAAGCACGGCCTAGAATCAAAAGGCCTTAAAATTAACCTGTCTAAGACTAAAGTTCTAGTTTGTAGGAAGGAAAATAGGACACTGGTCCCATCTGGGAAATGGCTATGCTCGGTGTGTAGGAAAGGAGTAGGCAGAAACTCCATTTTATGTCCCAAATGCAAAGTATGGGTGCATAAAAGATGTAGTGGGATCACAGGTATGCTAACTAAGAATATAGATTTTATATGTGGCCGGTGCTCAGGTGCCATAAGTAGCAGCAAGTGCCCACAGAATACTAGCTCATTCCATTGCACAGATGGTTCTATAGAAATAGTGGACACCTTCCGTTACCTGGGTGACAAACTCAGCGGTGGTGTAGGGTGCTCTGAAAGTACAGTAGCTAGAATCAGAACGGGATGGAAAAAGTTCAGAGAGCTTATACCACTATTAGCCGCTAAATGTTTTTCTCTAGAAATGAAAGGCAGGTTGTATGATGCCTGCATACGAACAGCAATGTTGCATGGCAGTGAGACCTGGGCATTGTGTGCAGAGGATATTCGCAGACTAGAGAGGAACGAAGCTTGCATGCTCCGCTGGATGTGTAATAGTAATATACGTGAACAGCAAAGCATAAATGAACTAAGGAAAAATTAGGAATAAGAGGGATCAGATGTTGTTTACTCGAGAGATGACTACATTGGTACGGTCATGTGATGCGCATGAAAGACGACAGCTGTATAAAAAATTGCAGGGCGATAAAAATAGACGGTTGCCACGGAGTAGGCAGACCCAGAAAAACCTGGGACGACTTGATAAATTCCGACCTCACACACTTACACCTCTCCAAGACAATGTCACTGGACCGAGATCTTTGGCGCTACACAGTAACACAGAAGACCCGCCTCGCCTAAGTACAAAGCGAAACCTACAGTCAGTAGGCACCTCTTAACAAAAATGCACCCCGTCCCACTACTCCTACCCCATCCACACCACCCCCTTAAATGTGAAGTTATGTTGGTACCACAACATCCAGTCCGAAACAAATGAGGTCGTGTAATTATCATGACAAAAAAACACACTGTCTACGCTGTAATGTGGCCGTGTAGGTAACACGGTAAAAATCTCCCAGTCCACACTGTAAACGTGGTTGGTGTTAGGAAGGGCATCCAGCCTTAGAGTCCTATACGAGCGAGACAACCAATCTTGCCCCAAGTGCGAAAATTCCCGTCCAAATCCATGCAAGCGTGGACGATGGACGTTAAACGATGGTGATGATGATGATATATATAACATTGAAAGAAATAGAAGGCTGAACAATGCAAAATGGACTGTAAGATGAGGTAATGAAAAGTAAAAGCTACAGGGTAATCTTTGTTTTGTTATTGTTGTTCTTTTATCTGTCCAATATTTCTTGGCCCTTAAAAGTTAAAATCTTAAAATGTATACACATGTAATTATAAACTCACTTGATATTCACTAATTCTACTTGTACACTTGTATCTTCCCCACAAAAAGTAAAAATTCCTCACAACTGGTTGTGACATCAAAGTTACCTGTTGGTCTTACATTGTGTAAATTTATTTTTACCAACATCTATATATATATAACAAAGGAATTGTGGTAAGGAACCAGATGGACCATAACGCCCCAGAGTACTCAATACTTAAGGTAGTAGAGTGGGAAATAGCCGTCGAAACGGCTTGAGCTCTGCCGTTGCGGTCTTGAACATTTTCCTATCATCATCACCGTTTTACGTCCGTTCTTCCACGCTAGCATGGGTTAGACATATATATATATATGATGGCTGCTGACTCTTATGAGTTCTTCTGCCCTTTGTCAGGTTTTGTTTTTTGTCCTGCAGGGCATCCAAAATCACCCCTCTCACCAAATAAACTTGGTGAGGTTGCCGGTTTAGCCGCCAATGACCTGACCATGTGACAGGTTGTACTGGCTTACATGTTACCAGTAGCACTCAAGAGTGACCTGACATGTATATACATACATACATACATACATATATACATACATATATATATACATATATATATACATATATACATATATATATATATAAATGGAAAAAATGAAACGAAATTTCATTTCATTTCCCACTCTTAGTACGGCTGTTACTTAAATATAAGTATGTATACGTACATACATATATGTATACAGACGTACAGTAGTATGTATATATATACATATATGCACACACATATATATGTACGTATGGATTTACCGACCATTTATTATAATGCTCGGTTTGTATATACATACGTTTTCGGTGCGCCCAGCCGATTAACTCACTCGATATGCAAATTAGGCTACTCAGCCGTTAATATGCACAAGGAAATTATATACTTTCAGACGTTCAATCATCTGGCAGGAAGGTATATAGTGCTGATGATAGCTAATAAGCTTGAAACTAGTACATCGTTCCTTTGTCAATGTTGAACAAAAGGACAACGATGGTTGCTAAGCACTGTACCGCTTAATTTGGGATGTTTGTTTACAAACAAACCGAGCATTATAATAAATGTTCGGTGAATCCATACGTACATATATATATATATATATATATATGTGTGCATGTATGTATATATATACATACTACTGTACGTCTGTATACATATATGTATGTACGTATACATACTTATATATATATATATATATATATATATATATATATATATATATATATATATATATATGTAAAAGGCAAACGTAAATAACAAAGCAAACAACACGGTGCAATGAAGAAATATATATATATATATATACAATATTAAATAAATGGAAAACTATATTTATAAAACCATATTTATTTCATTATATATATTTCGGGGATATCATATTAACAATATGCTATGCCTTCATCAGACAAAATACAATATAACCAGTTTTATAGATAAATATATTCGACATACCGTAATAAACATCAACTTCCTTTGAAGAGGTTTACTCTAGCAGTGAAAATACAGAGAGAAAGAAAGAGAGAGAGAAAAAAAGAGAGAGAAAAGAGGGAAATAAGAAAGAAAGAAAGACAAAACGAAGAAAAGGAAGAAAAAGAAGAAAGAGAAAAAGAAGAAATGCATGGGACAAAATAGAGAGATGGAAAAATAGATATAGTGTAAGTTTTATAAATACTAATACATTAAAACATAGGGTTTTCTACGCCTCGAATATGTCTGGCTATTTTTAAATTTTTTCTCTCTCTATATCTCTCTATATATCTCCCTTACATTAATACTTGAGCTAAATAAATAAATAAATAAATAAATAAATAAATAAATAAATGCATCATTGATACACTTACTCAAAATGACCTCCCACTACCTAATTTTTCTATATCTATATTTATATATGTATCTATCTCTATTTCCTCTCTCTCTATATATATATATCTCTTTCTGTCTCTTTACATGAAGCTCTTCGCTTTATCTATTTTTCCATCTCTCTATTTTGTCCCATGCATTTCTTCTTTTTCTCTTTCTTCTTTTTCTTCCTTTTCTTCGTTTTGTCTTTCTTTCTTTCTTATTTCCCTCTTTTCTCTCTCTCTTTCTTTCTCTCTGTATTTTCACTGCTAGAGTAAACCTCTTCAAATGAAGTTGATGTTTATTACGGTATGTCGAATATATTTATCTATAAAACTGTTTATATTGTATTTTGTCTGATGAAGGCATAGCATATTGTTAATATGATATCCCCGAAATATATATAATGAAATAAATATGGTTTTATAAATATAGTTTTCCATTTATTTAATATTGTAAATATACTCCAAGTATTTGTCGAGTGCTTTTATATCAGTTATAAATATTTACTAGTTGTAACCCAACAATTTTAAATATAACTTTACATATATATATATATATATATATATATCGTTATATTTGGGGAGGGTCATATTGTTGTAATAATATTGCCAGAAATATATATATATATATATATATATATATATATATATTTATACACATACACACTTGATAGTGTATATATGAAAGGATATAGAATATTAAATATAAATATGAAGGAAGGAAGAAAGAAAGAAAGAATGGAAGAAGGAAATAAACAAATAAAAATATATTTTCTGAAAAATATTTATTTCCCATTATAAAGAAAATTTAATTTTTATTTGTTTTATTATCTTAACTTCTAAAAAAATATAAAACAAACATTGAAAAGAAATTGTTTCTATTCTAATTTTATTTTATTTATATAGTCTTTACAAATATTACATTTACTTTTTATTTTACACACACACACACACACACACATATATATACATATATATACATATACATATATATATATATATATATATAACCATTATTAGTCTTCTGATGACTCTCAAAGAAGACTCTCAGATAAAAATGACAATGTGTTTCTTCAGTTCATGCCAACAGAACGACGACAGTTCAGTGTTTCTAATTTGTATGCACACACGCATATTTGTATATATATATATTTATATACAACTCTCTCTCTCTCTCTCTCTCTCTCTCTCTCTCTCTCTCTCTCTCTCTCTCTCTCTCTCTCTCTCTCCCTCTCTCTCTCTCTTTCTTTCAATATATATATATATATATATATATATATATATATATATATATATATATATATATATATATATATATATATCAGAAAAAGAGGGGTTTTTTTAAAACGAGATGTCCTACACGAGTGAAAGCATAAGGAAAAAAGATGAAATCGAAAATGCAACTGGAGTCTTTTTAAGAATATTTATGTTTCTTTTACCAGTTTCACAGGTCTTATGCTTTTCAAACGTAGAATTGAGATGGAGGGTTTGTGGTTTTTCTCGCATTATATATATATATGGAACTGGTACAGTGTGGAACTGGTATATATATATATATACCAGTTCCACACTGTACCAGTTCCACACTGTAAATGTGGTTGGTGTTAGGAAGGGCATCCAGCTGTAGAAAACCTGCCAGATAGTCCTATATGAGCGAGACAGTCACCCGACCAACCTTGCCTCACGTGGGACAACTCCCGTCTAACCCATGCTAGCGTGGAAGATGGACATTAAACAATGATGTTGATGATGATGATGATATATATATATATATATATAAAATCATTATCATTTAACGTCCATCTTCCATGCTAGCATGGGTTAGACAGATTTGTCCTATTTAGAGGCAAGTTGGGTTGAGTTACCCTGTCTCGCTCATATAGGAGAGTTTCTGACTGGTTTCCTACGGCTAGATGCACTTCCTAACGCCAACCACATTTACAGTGTGGTCTTACTTTCAGACTGAGCAGGATGTTTTGTGGTACCAATGTAATGCACACACACACATATATATATCTATACATATATATATATATTTGTGTGTATATATATCATCATCACCTCCATCTTACGTCCATTTTCCATGGTATCATGAGTTAGATAGGTTGTCCTGTTGTGGGCAGTGTTAGATCAGGTGACCATGTCTTGTTCATACAGGACTGATTCTGGCTGGATGCCCTTCCTAACGCCAGCCTCAGTAAGTACTGGGTGCTTTTTGTTATGTCACCATCATGACCACTTTACAGTGTGAGCTGAGGGTTTCACTGGATGCATTTACTTTGGCCTGTCCTTATGGGGTGTATGGGAAGATGGGGTGGAGCATAGTGTATAGATCAATCGGTTTGTGCTCATGGAAAGTCAGGTCTTCTGTATTACTGCATATCGCCAGAGATCTTGGTCATGTGTCATCATCTTTGAACGGTGCAATTGAGCAAGATCCACTTTTATCACCTCAAGCCAAGTCTTTCTGGGTCTCCCCACTCCAAGGCTTCCATTGACTTGGAGCACTCTACACTTTTTTATGCAGCTGTCATCCTCGTCCATACCAGCGCAATCTCTTTTCCTGCACACAACATTTGATTCCTCTTATGCCTAGATTCTCTCTCAGTTCATTTATGCTTCGCCATTCTCGTATATTACTATTACACATCCATCGGAGCATGCAAGCTTCATTTCTCTCCAATCTACACAATTCTTCTGCACACAATGCCCAGGTCTCTTCGTATGCATGCATCATACAGTCTGCCTTTCATTCTGACGGAGACATCTTTTGTAGCCAGCAGTGGTAGTAGCTCCCTGAAATTCCTCCATCCCGTTCTTACTCTGGCTACTGTACTTTCAGAACACACCACCACTGCTAATTCGGTCACCCAGGTAGCAGAGCCCTCCCAGAATTTGGCAGTGCTTGTTTCCTGCAGTCATTTGCTGCTTACTGTTCCACTGCAACCTACATTCTTAGTTCCCACTACATCTCTTGTGTACCCATAGTTTGCATATGGGGCAGAGGATGGCGTTTCTACCTACACCTTTCCTACATACTGAGCAAGGCCATTTCCCTGAGGGTATCTGGGTTCTGATTTCTCTTCTACTTACTAGGACCTTATTCTTTGTCAGGTTGACTTTGAGACCCTTTCTTTCTAGGCCCTGCTTCCATGTTTGGAATTTATTCTCTAGTTCTACCATAGATTCAGCTATAAGTGTAAGATCATCTACATACAGAAGTTCCCATGGACATCTGCTCTTAAACTCCTCCGTTATAGCCTGCAATACTATAATAAACAGGAGAGGGTTAAGAACAGAGCCCTGGTGGACACCGACCTCTACGCTAAATTCCTCGCTATAGTCATTGCTAACCCTAACTTTGCTGACTACTCCCCTATACATGGCTTGTACTGCTTTCACAAGCCATTCATTTACTCCTAGTTTTCTAAGAGCCCACCAGATTATGGGGAACACTGTCGAAGGCTTTTTCCAGATCAACAAATGCCAGGTAGAGCGGCTTACCTTTAGCTAGGTACTTTTCCTGTAACTACCTCACAAGGAAGAGGGCATCAGTGGTACTTTTGCCTGGCACAAATCCAAACTACATCTCATCTAGTTTTACCCGGTCCCTAATCAACTGTGCTATAACTCTTTCCATTACTTTCATGACCTGGTCCATCAGTTTTATACCTCTATAGTTTCCTCTATCTAGTGCATCACCTTTACCCTTGTAACAGTTGACAATGATGCTGCTGCACCAATCATTTGGCATGACACCATCTAGTATTACTTGGTTTACTATACATGCTTTCAGCATCACAGCAACTATTCCTGATGGACTGGCTGCTTTTCCAGCTTTCATATCCTTAATTGCCTTACTTACTACACTGCTGCTGACTTCAATATATGTGTAACCACAGTAAGTAAGGTACTCAATACAAAGTAGAGTATAAATATTTAATATAAGGGCTTTCCTGATGATTTCCTTTGAATGAAACATTTCTAGTTCTGTAGAAGCCATTTCTTTATTAAATATATATACACATTTACACACCCACACAGTATATACATATATAGACATTGTAGGATGGCTGTTGACTCTCGTGAGATGAAGGAATTAGAAGAGAGGATGGAGTAGCATTTGCTGTTAAGGTTGTTCTTGTGGATAAATTGGAAGAATTCCCAGTGGGGATTAGTGAGCATCTTATGTTCGTGAGAATCCCGCTGGACAAAGGAAGGTATACGACTTTGGTGTGTGTGTATGCTCCGACTATGAATTCTGTTGATGAGGAAAAAGTATCTTTCTACCATGCTTTGAAAGGTGTTACAGAAAAATATCCCTCAGGCAGACAAGGTCATCGTGCTGGGTGACTTTAATGCTAGAGTGGGTGGGTAGGGATCTTAACACATGAACTGTAATCGGAAGGCATAGGGTGGGAAAGTGTAACAACAATGGTATGCTCCTGCTGCAGATTTGTGAGGAGCTGGGTCTGTGTTACCAACACCATGTTCCAGCAAAAGAACAAATTTAAGATCACATGGTTGCATCCTGCATCTAAAGAATGGCATCTTTTGGACTATGTCCTTGTCGGGGTGCGTGACAGATGGGATGGGCAGTGTTTTCGTATTCTTTGTGGGACTGAGTGCTGGATGGACCACTGCCTGGTATGTGCAAAAGTGAAATTAACTACAAAATGCAAAATCCAGGCTGCTGGTGTTACCCTGCCTAAAAGACTGAATGTTGCTCGTCTTAGGGATATTAGTGTGAAGAGGACATTGTGAGAAGAGATGGATGTTGCAGATATTGGTGAGGATTGGCCGACCCTTAAAAATTCAGTTTAGGATGTAGACAAGTGTGTTCTGGGATTAGTACAAGACTGGTTTAAAGAAAATGATGAACATATAGATGAATTGTTGGCTAAGAGGCGTGCTCTATCACGCTACTTGGCAGCAAAGCCACAGGAGAAGAATATGTTGCATAAGGAACTCAAGGATGTGAAATCACATATGAGGCAGAGGCTCTCTTAGATGAAGGATCAGTGGTGGAGTGAGAAGGCTGATGAGATACAAGCTGTATCAGATTCAAATAACACAAAGCTGTTGTACAGTCTCTTGTGTGATGTTTATGGACCATCTTCTTCTCTGGTGATACCACTTCACAGCAGGGATGGCAAGGAACTTCTTCATGACTCACAAGGAATTCTGTGAAGGTGACAAGAGCACTTTGAGGAACTTTTGAATCAGCCATCTGTCGTCAATGAAGATTTCCTCAATCTAATCCCTGAAAAACCTGTGAAAGTAGCTCTCGCAGAACCACCGACGCTTGTGGAGGTTGCAGTAGCTGTCTCGAAGCTGAACAGGGGAAGGTCTCCAGATATGGATGGCATACATGCAGAGTTCTTACAATATGGTGGTGAGAGACTTCTGCAACATCTTCACTCTTTGTTTGGCAGGATTTGGGCTAATGAATCCGCACCTGTGGACTGGCGAGATGCAGTAATGGTGGTCTTGTACAAGGGAAAGGGTAACAAGAATGATTGTGGAAACTACAGAGGTATATCATTGTTTTCTGTCGTAGGAAAAATTTTATGTAGGGTGCGTCATGTGGGTATACACGTCTGTCTGTCTGTATATCTCTGCCTGCCTCTCTATGTTGTTCATTTTCTACATCCTACAATTATTTCTTCATATCAACATAATCCCTTTTTTTAATTCTTTGACAAAAACATGAAATGTATTTACCGACCCGAGAAACTACCACCGGGTCGCCCTAGCGTGGCACACCCCACAAACCCCTGCTTCCTGTTAACACCAAAGCAAGTCTTTGACTGACCAATACACATTCCAAAATGCATCCACATGCGCGCACACATACACGAATCCTTAATCGCTTGCGCGCCCACGTAATTACACACGTAAATATCAATGAATATACACCCACATTTCCACCCCACAAATTACACCAGAATATACACATACGCTCACACACGTAAAAAAATAGAGCCAATGCCTATATATATACATTCTCGGTCCACATACCACAACAAAAATATATCTTTTGTCACATCACCAGTCTGAGGAGCAGATCAATACTGGAGTCAGGTCCAGAACTCCTATGGGTCACCTTGAGCCAATCCTCTCCGAAACGCGCATAACAGGTTGATATGCAATAAATATATTTCATATGTAAACGAACTTTCCTCATTTTTTTATTATATATATATATTTTGAGTATGCGTTGGTTGTTTACCGACACCTCAGTATGCAGGTAGGAGCAATCAACGGCGTGCGCAGGTTGGTTTGTTCACTCTGGAGTAATGTAAAATTCTTGCCCATATGATTCCAGTTCCTTTAAGGACTAACAACACACCTAGGAACTGGACATATTGATGAATTAACAGGGTAGAACCCATTATAACATCATGTTTTCCTGTTTTTTCTGCCTTAATTCTTACTGCCTGATGAGGTCACAGCCAATAATGGCTGTTACTGAAATATGTATAGCAGCGAATAGGAATAAACGAAGCCAACTTTAACATGTTTGATTTACACATATTTTATATATCTATATATATATATATGAAGGCACATGGCTTAGTGGTTAGAGCATTGGGCTTGCAATTGAGAGGTTGTGAGTTCAATTCTCAGACCGGGTGATGCGTTGTGTCCTTGAGCAGACACTTTATTTCACGTTGCTCTAATTTACTCAGCTGTAGAAATGAATTGTGATGTCGCTGGTGCCAAGCTGTATCGGTCATTGCCTTTCCCTTGGACAATATCAGTGGAGTGGAGAGGGGAGACTGGTATCTATGGGTGACTGCAGGTCTTCCACAAAACAAACTTTGCTCAGGCTTGTGCCTCGGGAAACTTTCTAGGTGCAAAACCCTGGTCATTTTTGACCGAGTGGGGCCAAAGCAATATATATACATATAATATTCTACATTGTCTCCATCTGGTCAATGTAATGTTGTAATGTGATGGGGAGTGTGATGGAAGAAACAAAGGAATTGAGGTGACAGGAGGCAGAAAAATAATTGGAGAGAAAGTGATGACAGATGTATTCTGGGTAAGGGGAATGCCTCATCTATCCCATGTAGGCGTGGAAGATAGACTTTAAACGATGATGATGATGATATATATATATATTTTTATATATGAATATGTATATATAGATATGAATATATATATATATATATATATATATATATATCATCATCATCATCATCATCATCATCATTTTACGTCCGCTTTTCCCTGCTTGCAAGGGTGGGATGGGAACTGATTCTGGGTTGATTTCTACAGCTGGATGCCCTTCCTAACACCAACCTCATTTACAGTGAGTGGTGGGTGCTTTTATCCGTGGCGCCTACACGTCCACTTTACAGTGGAATGATAGGGACCCCTGTCCCTATCATCTCATTTCTACAGCTGAGTAAACTGGAGCAATGTGAAATAAAGTGTCTTGCTCAAGGAAACAACACATCACCCGGTCCGAGAATTGAACTCACAACCTTTCGATTGCAAGCCCAATGCTCTAACCACTAAGCCATATATATATATATATATATATATATAAAGAAAAAGAGATGAAATCGAAAATGCAACTGAAGTCTTATTTTTTTTTTAAATATATATATTTATTTGGTTCCTTTACCGGTAAAACCACAGACCCTCCATCTCAACTCACCTTTTGAAAAGCAGAAGAACTGCGAAACCGGTAAAGGAACCAAATAAATATATATATTTTTAAAAAAAATAAGACTTCAGTTGCATTTTCGATTTCATCTCTTTTTCTTTATACTTTCACTCGTGTAGGACACCTCGGTTATTTTTCATTTTGTAAAAAAAACCTCACTTTCTAATATATATATATATATATATATATATATATATATATATATATATATATATATATATATATATATATATATATATATATATATATATATAGATAGATAGATAGATATAGATAGGTAAATATACACGGGTGTGTATGATTGTGTATAGAAGATTATATTAATAAGAGGAATTCCAACTTTGTCTGATTTACTCGTTTTATTTACAATCCTTTAAAATATATATAATATGGTATTATAATTGTTTCTACTTTAGGCACAAGGCCAGCAATTATCCAGTGCATTACTGGTACTTTATTTTATCGACCCCGTAAGGATGAAAGGCAAAGTCAACCTCGGCGGGTATTATATGGTATTATAATGAAATAGTATGATAGAATATTAAATTCTAAGTGTTAATTGAACAAGTACTTTCATGCTTTCGCAATCTTCAGGTTCATGATATGTGGTGACAGTCGAGTTTGCAATTTATATACCCCCCCCCCCTCTTTATCACATACGTGCCTGCTGGCTTCTCTCTCTCTCGATCACTCCTCTCTCGATCAATCCCTACTCTCACCAAATATAAATAAACCTGTTACGAGGTACGAATCTCAGAATTTGTCAACTCTTATTAATGGTCAGTCCACTTCTACGAAATGTAATGTAAAAATACCATTTTCTTCTTGTCTCTCCATCTTTCGGTTCATTCATCCATATATCTGTATAATCGCCCAGAATCCAATCTTGCTTTCTCAATGCTATTCTATAATTCTGTCTGGTTGTTCTAAATAATCTATTGTATTTTAAAATCCCAGTATTCGCTTATTACTGTTATATGCTTGTCCAATTAGGCCCAAAAGTCGTGGATTTTATTTAAAACCTTCTCCTCGCTAACTACCCCATACCCCTTCCGCCCGCCCCCACTCGCCACCATTATTATTTGGACCAATCATAAGTCAGCGGCCTATGCTATCACTTCTCCTGTTGCTTTTCGATATGATGGATGGACTAAGGAATTCTGGAGAGTCTGAAAACTCTGGACACTCAGACAATGCCAAAGATAACGACAAATTCACCTCATGCTGCCGGACGAAAAGGCAAGGATTCCTCCTCATTGTTTCGGCCGCGTTGGCCAACATAACCCCAACCCCATCGCCCTCACCCCTCCCCGCGCCCCACCGTTCCCACCCACCAAACGCAATCCAAAACGGTGACAGTAATATCTGCGCACGCACCCCAATCCGGACTGCCTGGCGCTATAAAAGACAGATTCTATGAGATACTAATACTCACTACCTCCCAAATAACCGACAGTGACTATATAATTATTGCTGGCGACCTAAATAAATGGCACGTTGGACAACACTGTGACGGCTATGACGGAATCCATGGAGGCTATGGGTTTGGTACTAGAAATGAGGAAGGCTCCAGAATCCTGGAATTCTGTGACGCAAATAACCTAACTATCTGTAACACTAACTTCAAAAAACGAAACAATCACTTGATCACCTATAGATCAGGGGAACACACCAGCCAGGTAGATTATATCCTTACAAGAAGACGTGACAGAGTGTCTGTTGTAAACACTAAATCCCTCCCCCATGAATAATGCACCTCCCAACATAGGCTCATAGTTAGCGACCTCATAGTTAGGACGAGATGTACTCGACCACAGAAGAGGACTATCCTCAGGAGAAAAATATGGAAGCTAAAGGACCCCACAGCCAGTAATAAATTTAAAAGCATATTACTTGATGCTTTCGACAGTAAGGTAGAACAATTAGAGTCGTACAATATAGAGGAACAGTGGGAATTCCTGAAAGCTAACCTACTGAAGGCGGCAGATGAAGTCTGTGGCTGGAGCAGACTTATAGGCAGGAGGAGAGTAACGTGGTGGTGGAACAGTAAGGTGAAGGAGTCAATTAAGGCCAAAAAGCAGGCTTGGAAAGTATGGCGGGATGGGGGAAGTAGAGAAGACTATCAAGTGGCCAGGAGTGAAGCTATGAGACAAGTGTACTTCGCAAGAAGGGAAGCAGAGGAAAAAAAGTTCAAGCATGTTCTACAACGCGAGGACCAAAAACGTGAGGTGTTCAGGATTGCTAGGCAATGTGTTAAGGAAAACCGTGATATTGTCGGGGAGAAGTGAGACCTTAATTATGATGGTGTACTTGCCATCACTGACGCTGATAAGAAGGTAGCTTGGAAGTGTCACTACGAAAGGCTACTAAATGAGGAAAATAAATGGGAGAAAGACAGTCTCCCCCACATCAATCCAATAGAGGGACCAGCAGTGTTAGTTGAAGGTAGTATAATAAGTAAGGCAATCAAAGATATGAAGACGGGTAAGGCGGCTGGGCCTTCGGAAATAGTTGCTGAAATGCTGAAAGCTTCTGGAACGGTGGGACACACTATGGTCACCCGGATAATAAACGAAGTCATACAGAATGGGGTTGTTCCGAAGGACTGGCGTAGCAGCATCATCATTAACTGCTTCAAGGGTAAAGGAGAGGCCCTAGATAGGGGTAACTATAGAGGCATTAAATTAATCGACCAGGTCTTGAAGGTCACAGAAAAAGTAATAGCGCAACTAATCAGAGAGCGATTTGATCTACATGAAATGTTGTTCGGGTTTGTGTCAGGTGAAAGTACCACAGACGCTCTTTTCATTGTACGACAACTACAGGAGAAGTACCTAGCTAAAAGTAAACCCCTATACTTAGCTTTTGTCGACTTGGAGAAAGCCTTTGACAGAGTCCCCCGTTCCATTATCTGGTGGGCTCTTAGAAAACTAGATGTTGATGAATGGCTTGTGAGAGCTATACAAGCAATGTATAAAGAAACAGTCAGCAAGGTTAGAATTAACAACGAATATAGTGAAGAGTTTAGCGTAAAAGTTGGTGTTCATCAGGGCTCCGTTCTTAGCCCCCTATTATTTATTTTTGCCTTTCAGGCTATAATAGAGGAGTTTAAGACCGGCTGCCCATGGGAACTCCTATACGCAGATGATCTAACGCTCATAGCTGAATCAATGGCTGAACTAGAGAAGAAATTCCAAACATGGAAGCATGGCCTAGAATCAAAAGGCCTTAAAATTAACCTGTCTAAGACTAAAGTTCTAGTTTGTAGGAAGGAAAATAGGGCACGGGTCCCATCCAGGAAATAGCCATGCTCAGTGTGTAAGAAAGGAGTAGGCAGAAACTCCATTTTATTTCCCAAATGCAAAGTATAGGTGCATAAAAGATGTAGTGAGATCCCAGGTAAGTTAACTAAGAATATAGATTTTATATGTGGCCGGTGCGCTGGTACAATAAGTAGCAGCAAATGCCCACAGAATACTAGCTCATTCCATTGCACAAATGGTTCTATAGAAATAGTTGACACCTTCCGTTACTTGGGTGACAAAATCAGCAGTGGTGGAGGGTGCTCTGAAAGTACAGTAGCTAGAGTCAGAACGGAATGGAAAAAGTTCAGAGAGCTTATACCACTATTGGCCGCTAAAGGGTTCTCTCTAAAAATGAAAGGCTGGCTGTATGATGCCTGCATACGAACAGCAATGTTACATGGCAGTGAGACCTGGGCATTGTGTGCAGAGGATATACGCAGACTGGAGAGAAACGAAGCTTGCATGCTCTGCTGGATGTGTAATAGTAATATACGTGAACGGCAAAGCATAAACGAACTAAGGGAGAAATTAGAAATAAGAGGGATCAGATGTTGTTTACTCGAGAGAAGACTACGTTGGTACGGTCACGTGATGCGCATGAAAGACGACAGCTGTATAAAAAAGTGCAGGGCGATAAAAATAGACGGTAGCCACGGAGTAGGCAGACCCAGAAAAACCTGGGACGACTTGATAAATTCCGACCTCACACACTTACACCTCTCCAAGACAATGTCACTGGACCGAGATCTTTGGCGCTACACAGTAACACAGAAGACCCGCCTCGCCTAAGTACAAAGCGAAACCTACAGTCAGTAGGCACCTCTTAACAAAAATACACCCCGTCCCACTACCCCCACCCCATCCACACCACCCCCTTAAATGTGAAGTTATGTTGGTACCACAACAACCAGTCTGAAACAAATGAGGTCGTGTAGGTGTCACGACAAAAAAACATACAGTCCACGCTGTAAGGTGGCCGTGTAGGTAACACGGTAAAAACCTCCCGGTCCACACTCTAAACGTGGTTGGTGTTAGGAAGGGCATCCGCCGTAGAAAACCCGCCAGACAGTCCTATACGAGTAGGACAACCAATCTTGCCTCAAGTGGGAAAACTCCCTTCCAAACCCATGCAAGCATGGAAGATGGACGTTAAACGATGATGATGATGATTATATATATATATATATATATATATATATATATATATATATATATATATATATATATATATATATATATATATATATATAAACAATATATTTAGAAACACACAGATACAAATTATATCTAAATGTTTCTTCTCTCTTCATAATGTATTTTTAACTCTGATACTGGTTCAATCTAATTCAACCGGATTGGTCTGTCCCAGTCATTCATTGAGCAACATCGGTAAGGTTGGCACCATTAACTCACGGTTGGGTGTGGATGCATTCATGTATATGTGTGTGTCCGCATGTATCTGTGTGTTTCTAAATATATTGTTCATAACTCCATCTGGTCTAGTAATCTTTGAAGTGTGGTGACTGCTGGAAAGCTGCCATTACTCATACTTCTCGTCTCCTTCACCACCTCTTCTACGGCTTTCGATATGAATACCCCCTCCGCCTCCGTGGTATTTTCTTCGGGGTTATAAGATGCTTAGCTCTGTTTCTCGACCGTTATATCGCGTGACTATCTCCCACTCCGCCTTTTGGGATTCTTTCTCACGTCGTGTAGACGCGTTCTTGAAGCTAGTAAAATGAGGTATCCTCTTGATAAGTCGGCAGACCTCGCAGGGACTCTATATCTTTATGATGTATTGTTTTTGTTTATGCCACGAAACTACGCAGTCGAGGAATCTAGGAGCAGTTTAGGTATGATACATTTTATTACTAATTATATCTAAATGTTTCTTCTCTCTTCATAATGTATATATATATATATATATGTATGTGTGTGTATATATATATATACATTATGAAGATATATATATATATATATATATATATATATATATATATATATATATATATATATATATATATATATATATATATATATATATATATATATATATATATATATATATATATATATGTATATATGTATATATATATATATATATATATATATATATGTATATATATATATATATGTATATATATATATATATATATATATGTATATATATATATATATATATATATATATATATATATATATATGGAGGCACATAGCTTAGTGGTTAGAGCATTGGCCTTGCAATCGAAAGGTTGTGAGTTCAATTCTCAGACCGGGTGATGTGTTGTTTCCTTGAGCAAGATACTTTATTTCACATTGCTCCAGTTTACTCAGCTGTAGAAATGAGATGATAGGGACTGGGGTCCATATCATTCCACTGCAAAGTGGTCGTGGAGGTTCCACGGCAAAAAAGCACCCAGCACTCACTGTAAATGAGCCAGAATCAGTTCCCGTCCCACCCTTGCAAGCAGAGAAAAAGCGGACGTAAAATGAAATGATGAAATGAAATATACATATATATAGGGCGGAAAAGAACATGTTACTGAACGAAGACAAATTCAAACTGATCCACTTTGGAAAAGAGGATGCTCTGAAACTCCTGTACTCCCTTCCCTCCGGTGAAACTCTCGTGGCATCTAACAACATCAGAGACTTGGGAGTAACTGTGGACAACAACATAAGCTGTGCCACGCATATAAGTAGCAAAGTTGACATGGCCCGCAGAATGTGTTCCTGGATCCTCAGAACCTTCCAGTCGAGAGATTCCCACACCATTATCCTTCTCTTCTCTACTTTTGCCCGACCACACCTTGAATACTGTTGTCCACTGTGGTCTCCCCACACGAAACAAAGTATCATGAAACTTGAAGCTCCCCAAAGGGCAATCACGAAAAAGATAGATGGCATGTCAGACCTTGACTACTGGGGTCGACTAGAAAAGCTGAAACTTTACTCACTCCAAAGTCGCCTTGAGCGTTATATTATCTGCATGATGTGGTAAAAATGTTTCATCAGCACTGCCCAAATGATGTTGGCATCACCTTCAAGATACACCCAAGGCTTGGGCCCATTGCTATCCGTCCAAAACAAAAATCTAAATTGCAACTCATAACAACAATACGGCACAATTATTTCACCTCAATTGGCCCTGCTCTGTTCAACATCACACCAGGACACGTCAAAACAGATACTGACCACACAAAATTCAAGAAGTCTTTGGACAAATTCCTCCAAGTAATCCCGGACAAACCACCCACACCCGGATATGTCTCCGCAAACAGTAATCCCCTTCTCGAATCGGCCATGGTGCCCAAATCCTGAATTGAAAGACTTCGCCAGGTGGTGCTATTAAGTTAGACATGGCCTGGGCCAATACTGGCCAAAACATTTCAAAGTTATATATATATATATATATATATATATATATATATATATATATATATATATATATATATATATATATGTGTGTGTGTGTGTGTGTGTGTGTGTGTGTGTGTGTGTGTGTGTGTGTGTTCAGGATTGCTAGACAATGTGTCAAGGAAAGCTGTGATATTGTCGGGGAGAAGTGTGTCCGTAATGATGATGGTGTACTTGCCATCACTGATGCTGATAAGAAGGTAGCTTGGAAGTGTCACTACGAAAGGCTACTAAATGAGGAGCATAAATGGGAGAAAGACAGTCTCCCCCACATCGATCCAATAGAGGGACCAGCAGTGCAAGTTGAAGGTAGTATAATAAGTAAGGCAATCAAAGATATGAAGACAGGCAAGGCGGCTGGGCCTTCGGAAATAGTTGCTGAAATGCTGAAAGCATCTGGAACACGGTAAAAAGCTCCCAGTCCACACTGTAAACGTGGTTGGTGTTAGGAAGGGCATCCTGCCGTAGAAAAGCCGCTAGACAGTCCTGAGCAAGACAACCAATCTTGCCTCAAGTGGGACAATTCCCATCCAGACCCATGCTAGTGTGGAAGATGGACGTTAAACGATGATGATGATGATGATGATGATGATGATGATGATGATGAAGATATATATATATTGAATTAGAATTGGTGGTCTGAAATAGCGATATATATATAATAATAATAATAATGAAATATTGTGTACAGTGCTCAGGTGCACTACAACTCATCAAAAAGTGCAAGTATAGTACATAGGGTAATGTACAAACGTCAGAAAAATGAACAGTGCATGAGTCATGATATACACACGTGTGCATATGTATGGAAGGGGTACATCAGGTGTAGTTTTGTCGAATTTCGGGAAGCATGAGGGTTTTAAAGGATGCAGTGTCTCGGCAGCTAACAACTGACGCAGGCAGTTTGTTCCATGCTTCAGCAACTCTGAGCGTGAAAAAATGTTTCCGAAAGTCATGGGAGCTGTGCTGTTTTCTGATTGTATATATAGTGTATCAGTTATAAATATATATATAGTGTATTTTGCAATACACTGTATGCTTAATTAAAAGCATTTTGAAGACCTTACGCTATTATTTTAAAGTAGTGACTATATCACTTCTTTTTTCAACAAACAAAGGGAGATAAGCTGACAGATCTATGTTTCACACTGTTGGTATTCCTCAGAGCTTAGCATTCCCCTTGTCTGTTGAAAATTATGAATGTTGGATTCTTATAGAATTCCAGTAATAATCAGGAACTGACTTTGCAATTTTTACTAGACCGGCAACCGCTCTGTATAATCAGTTCCTGATTATTACTGGAATTCTATAAGAATCCAACATTCATAATTTTCAACAAACAAGGGGAGTGCTAAGCTCTGAGGAATACCAACAGTATGAAACAGAGATCTGTCAGCTTATCTCCCTTTGTTTGTTCAAAAAAGAAGTAAGTGACATAGTCACTACTTTAAAACAATAGCGTAAGGTCTTCAAAATGCTTTTAATTAAGCATACAGTGTATTGCAAAATACACTATATATACATTCATATATATATCGCTATTTCAGAGCACCAATACTAATTATATATATATATTTGAAGAAGAGATATTATCTCGAAAATTAAGGATATTCAAATAAATTTAAGGTAAAAGACTAATTGTCAACAATATCTTTTTCATTTGTATCTATATTCTATATCTATACCCGCATTGTCTTGAACTTCCAACTCCAAATGTTTATATATATATATTCATATATATATATAGATATATTGTTATACTTGGGGAGGGTCATATTGTTGTAATATTGCCAGAAATAATAACATAACACACTCACTGTTTGGTTGGTTTTCGCTTCTGTATCTTTTATATCTCCATAGTTAATTTATTTGGCAATCAATATTTATCATTGACTGACCAACGGTTAAAAATACAGATATAAATATATATATATAGTCTAACAAAGTTCCTTCGTTGCACATCTGCAACATCATCAGTGGTACTATTATGTTCCATCCTAGTGTACTGTAATGTCTATGCCATTTTTAATATATATATATATTTTTTTTTTTCATATAAATATATATATATATATATATATATTTTTTTTCATATGAATATATATATATATATATATTTATATATATATATATATATTAACATATATATATATATATATATATATATATATATATATATATGGTGGCTGCCAACTCGTTTTCGAGTACGGCCACTACTTTATATCCATGTAGGAGAACCCCTACCGATGCGCTGAACGAGTGTGACTTTTTAGTCAAGCCAGCGATTTGAAAACTCTGGTACAAACACTACACTTGTGACAATTATTGACACATAGTGCTGGGCCCATGGTACCATGTGATCAAAAGTGCAGAGAGATCTCCAGATATAAAGCAATGCCTGTGCCGTGAAGCTTTTATAGTGAGCAAAGGCACTGCACAAAGCCAGTCCCTCTCTCTTAACCAAGATGATATTTACCAAAAAGAAGAACAAGTCAACATCATTGGATACCATCAGGGTTGCAGGTGTTATATCAGAGTTTTCCTTCTCCTAGAATTCTGCCTTGACAAAGGCTAAGGGGTAATCTCTCCCGGTGATTTTGGATGGCTATTGACTCTTAAGAGCTCCTTTGCCCTTTGGACAGGTTTTGTTTTTAGTCCTGCAGGATGTCCAAAGTCACCCTCCTCACCAAGAAACCTTGGTAGGGTTGCCAGTTTAGTCGCCAACGACCCGACCATGAGACAGGTTGTACTGGGATACATACATACATGCATACATACATACATACATACATAGATACATACATACATACATACATACATACATACATACATACATACATGATGATGGCTGCCCCCTCATTATCGAGTATGGCCATTGCACGAGAAGAAAAAAAAAATAAAGAAAAAAAAAAGAAATATATATATATATATATATATATATATATATATATATATATATATATATATATATATACACATACATACATACATACACACATACATACACATACACACACATATACACACACGCACGCACATAAGCATATCTACACACACACACACACACACGATAACAACTAAGTGCTGCGATCGAATGTGGCTTTTTAGCCCAGCCAATGATCTTAAATGTCTTGCACAGAGTCGGCAACCAAAACATTCACTGGGAATAGTCGGCTGTGGTTGGAGTTCGTGTACTTGTGCATGTCGCTTGAGCCCTCCTGCTGATTTACATTCTCTACCACATGTTTGGCAAGCATGATGAGTAGCATCTCCAACAGCAGCCTGGTAGTCAACCACTGGTCTTACTTTATGACTGCGAAGATGACTTTCGAGTCCAGCTTTGCTTAGGCAGAGTCTCGCACAGACGCTGCATGTCAGCACCATAGGAGGACCCTCGCCGCCTGGAAGTGCAACAGCAATGCCCTTCCTCACATCCCGCTTTACTTTCTTGTGTGCGATTCGAGATGCCTCAAAGGCAACTTTTCCCTCATATACAGTCTTTCTCCATTTATTACGATCAGCAGCAATATTTTCCCATGTATCAGCAGAGATGTTAGCGTCTTTCAGAGAGGCTTTCAAGGAATCCTTATACCTCTTTTTTGGTTTATGTGGCGGTCGTTTTCCTTTAACCAACTCTCCATAGAAGAGTTATTTTGGTATTCTAGAATCCTTCATCCTGGCAAGGTGACCACTCCAACGGAGTCGTTGCTTAAGCACAAGAGCTTCTATACTGTCACACATAGAGCTTTCCAAAATCTCGACATCACTGATGTGGTCCCTCCAGTGAACGCCATGGATCCGTCTGAGACACATCTGATGGAAACGCTCCAATTGCTTAAGGTGGTGTCGATGTGACCCAGGTCTCGCAGGCATAAAGAAGACAAGAGAGTACACATGCCCTGTACACCTTTACCTTTGTCCTCCTGCATATGTCTCGCCGACCCCAGAGTCGCCTTTCTAGCTTTCCGAAAGCATCACTTGCTTTCCTAATCCTAAGTGAGATTTCACCGTCAAGGTGCCGTATCGATTGACAGTGCTTCCCAGGTAGACAAACTGATCAACCACTCCAAGTCGTTTGCCATACACATAGATGTTTGGTTCAGTGTACTGCTTACTAGGGGAAAGTTGGTACATGATGACGGTTTTCTTGAGACTGACAGTCAAACCCAGGGCAGTGCAAGCGTCAGAAAATGCATTCAAAATGTGCTGCATATCACTCTCTGTGTGCGCTACAAGATCGCAATCATCTACATACAAGAGGTCTCTTATGATTGATGTAAATACTTTTGTCTTCGCAGCAAAGCGCCTGATGTTAAATATGCTGCCTGAGGTTCGATATCGGATGTAAACACCATGCTCGCAATTCTTGAATGCAATACAGAAAACCATTGCAAAGTATATGGCAAACAGGGTCGGTGCTGGAATATCCCCCTGTTTCACTCCATCTTTTACTGAGATAGGCTCCGACATGTTACCTCCGACATTAACCCAAGCCTTCATGTTGTCATGGAAAGACCTAACTAAAGCAAGGAACTTATCAGGGCAACCAAGTTTCTGGAGAACCTTCCATAATGCCTCTCTGTTGACAGTATCGAAAGCCTTTGTCAGATCGACAAAAACCTGATACAGATCCAAGCCTTGCTCAATGCACTTCTCCTGGAGCTGTCTAGCTGGGAAGATCATATCAGTAGTTCCGCGTCCAGCACGAAAACCAGATTGACTTTCAGGAAGAACACAATCTGCAATGTGTGTCAGCAGACGGTCCAGAAGCACCCTACATAAAACTTTCCCTACGACAGAAAGCAATGATATACCTCTGTAGTTCCCACAATCATTCCTGTTACCCTTTCCCTTGTACAAGACCACCATTACTGCATCTCTCCAGTCCTCAGGTACGGATTCATTAGCCCATATCCTTCCAAACAAAGAGTGCAGATGTTGCAGGAGTCTCTCACCACCATATTGTAGGAGCTCAGCATGTATGCCATCCATACCTGGAGATCTTCCACTGTTCAGCTTCGAAATAGCCACTGCAACCTCCACAAGCGTCGGAGGTTCTGCAAGAGCTACTTTCACAGGACTTTCTGGAATGAGATTGAGGAAATCTTCACTGACGACAGACGGCTGATTCAAAAGATCATCAAAGTGCTCTCGCCACCTTCGTAGAATTCCCTGTGAGTCACGAAGAAGTTCTTTGCCATCCTTGCTGCGAAGCGGTGTCACCAGAGAAGAAGACGGTCCATAAACATCACACAAGAGACTGTACAACAGCTTTGTGTTATTGGAATCAGACGCAGTTTGTATCTCACCAGCCTTCTCACTCCACCACTGATCCTTCATCTGAGAAAGACTCCGCCTAACACGTGATTTTACATTCCTGAGCTCCTCATGCAACGTATTCCTCTCCTGTGGTTTTGCCGTCAAGTAGCGTGACAGAGCACGCCTCTTATCAGCCAACAAGTCTTCTATATGTACATCATTCTCATTAAACCAGTCCTGATGTTTTCTCTGCACCAATCCCAGAACACGCCTGCCTACATCATAAACCGACTTTTTAAGGGTCGGCCAATCCTCACCAAGATCTGCAGCCTGCATCTCTTCTTCCAATGTCCTCTTCACATTTTTATCCTTAAGACGAGCAGCATTCAATCTTTTGGGCAGGGTAACACCAGGAGCCCAGATTTTACGTTTGGTGATTAGTTTCACTTTTGCGCGTACCAGGCGGTGGTCCGTCCAGCACTCAGCTCCACGAAGAACACGAACACACCGCACATCCTGTCTGTCACGCATCCTGACTAGGACGTAGTCCAACAGATGCCATTCCTTAGATGCAGGATGCATCCATGTGGTCTTGAATTTGTTCTTTTGTTGGAACATGGTGTTGGTAACACACAGATCCAGCTCCTCACACATCTGCAGCAGGAGCATACCATTGCTGTTACACTTTCCCACCCCATGCCTTCCGATTACATTCCATGTGTTAAAATCCCTACCCACTCTAGCATTAAAGTCACCAAGCACGATGACTTTGTCTGCCTGAGGGATATTTCTTAGAACACCTTTCAAGGCATGGTAAAAGGACAGTTTTTCTTCATCGACAGAATTCATAGATGGAGTATACACACTCACCAGGGTAGCATATCTTCCTTTGTCCAGCGGAACTCTCATGGACATAAGACGCTCACTAATCCCTACTGGGAATTCTTCTAATTTATCCACAAGTACAGTCTTAACAGCAAATCCTACCCCAGCCTCTCTTCTGGTTCCTTCATCTCTTCCTTTCCAGAAGAATGTATATTCTCCACAAAATTCTGTAAGATGACCATCTCCAGCTAACCTCGTCTCAGATAAAGCCACGATGTCATGATCGTAACGTCGAAGCTCCTTTGCAACAAGAGCGGTCCTTCGTTCAGGACGCCCCAAGGAATCCCTGTGAAGCAGCGTCCGTACGTTCTAGCAGCCAAGACTAAATGCCTTGTTTGGCTCTATTACAATGGCACGATGGCGAGCGGGCCCAGGCTGTGATAACTTGGGGCCCCTGCCCTTATTGCCAATGATCTTTTTTGTTCCAGAACCTAAATTGCCAATTATCTCTTTTATATTGTTCTGGAACATCATTGAATTGGAAAAAAAAAAAAAAAAAAAAAAAAAAGTAATAATAATAGTAATAATAATAATAATAATAATAATAATAATAGTACACTATTAATAATTATTAATGCACTCGTGCAATGCCTGTGCGTGACGAATTTTTTAAAAGTGAGGAAAGACTGTGCACTGAGCCAATCCCACTCTCTGAGTGACAGTAGCTATAACCCGAAAAGAAGAAAAGATCAACATCATCGGTAACTACTGAGCCGCAGGTTTTATATCGGAGTTAACCCAGTTTCCTGAGATGCCTTCTCCTAGAAGAATGCCCTGACAAGGGCTAGGGGTCCTTCACTCCCAGTGGTTTAACTGCGCGATCGGGCATCCAGCCCGATTATTTCTATGTCCCCGCGCAATAAAAAAAAAAAAAAAAAAAACTCACTTATTGACACTTATACGTACGACATACACACACACGCATACATATGCGCGCACACAGCAACACATACATACAAACAAACACACACACACGCTACTCTACTCACTTACGCGCGCGCACACATACACATATATATATATATATATATATATATATATATATATATATATATATATATATATATACATTACCGTCATTACTGATACAAGATTACAAGATTATGTCAACTGTTGACTTTCAAGAGTTTGTATAGTTGAAGCCGATCGTACTACAGTCCAGTATTATTATAATTGCTTTACAGCATAGAGTTATGGCTCCCCACGCTCTGAGCTCAAATCCCGCCGAGATCAACCTTGCCCTTCATCCCCACGGAGTCAACAAAAGAGAGTACCAGTGATGCGCTGGGCCAGTCGCTGGATCCCTGCCAAAAGCAGAAAAATTATTATTAAAGTTGTTTTCTTAAGGCCCGGTCGCTGGTGATGGTGATGGCGGCGGCGGTGGCGGTGGTGGTGGTGGTGGTGGTGGCAGTGGCAGTTGATGTTGTTGTTGTGTTGTGTGCGTGTGTGTGAGTGTGTGTTTTGTTATTTTGAGTTTTTTTTATATTTTTTTTATACATACATACATACATACATACATACATACATACATACATACATACATACATACATACATAGAACCATCTGGAACGCACTTCGGGAAACAAAATTAACAACAAACGAGGAAGAATATATTGAGACAGATGTCACTAAGGAATACTGGTGGAACCTGAAATTAAAAACTGCCACCAAATTAAAGCACAACCGGCCTGATATTGATGTTTGGGACCACACATTGAAAACGTGTTCTGTTGTGGAGATCAGCTGCCCACTTGATGTAAACGTTGTCAGAAAAATACAGGAGAAGGAGGACATCTACGGACCATTGATGAGGAGTTTACAAATCCAGTATCCAAGATACACCTTTAGCTTCATACCCATCATTATTGGAGCTACGGGTTATATACCAACCCACTTGGAACAATGTATAACTGAACTTGGATTTGCGGACAAAGAGCGCAGCTCCCTAATTCATAGTCTACAAATGGCTGCGATAGCTGGCACCTTCAAAATTTGCAAAACATTCTTGCGATTCAAGGGATGACAATTTCTTTTCTGTTACAAACTTGCCACCAGGAAGGTGGCCGGTCAAAATTAAGAGAAAGAGAGAACATACATATATACATACATATATATATATATGTGTGTATGTATATATATACATGCACACACAATCCATGCAAGCATGGAAGAGTCAACATAAAGATGATGATATCTATCTATATTTACATATATGTGTGTGTGTTTTCATATGTGTATGTAAACACACATATATATATCCTAGGTAAGCCATTCCAGTGAACATCGTAGAACCACTTAGAATAAAGAATTTTTTTGAGCACGAACATGCATAAAAGTTTGATCTAATTCATATGCACGGATTCACACACGCTGAATCGTTAAAAAAAATATAACAATATGTATATGGATGTATATATATGTATATATAATTATATATGTATATATGTATATATATATATATATATATATATATATATATATATATAAGTATATATATATATATATGTATATATGTGTGTGTTTATATAATTCATATACATGCACACATATAATATACATACATGCATACACCCACACACACGCATGTGTATATTATACGTTAGATATATATATCCGTTTGTATCGTTGTACTGTGTTGTTTGCTTTGTTATTTATGTTTAGGAAAAGCAAACATTAAAAGATGATTATATATACATATATATTATATATATACATATATTACATATATTACATATATTATATATATATATATGTCTATCTCTCTCTCTCTCTCTAATATATATATATATATATATATATATATATATATATATATGTATTAATGTATAAATATATATATATATATATATATATATATATATATATATATATATATATATATATATATATATATATATATATATATACATCTGTTTATCTCTCTATCCCTGATGCATTCTGTTTTATAAATCAATATCTTAAGTCTATACAGGGAGACTCCCAGACACACACACATCCCACTACACACACACATCCCACTACACACACACATCCCACTACACACACACATCCCACTACACACACACATCCCACTACACACACACATCCCACTACACACACATCCCACTACACACACACAGCCACTACACACACATCCCACTACACACACACACACCCCACTACACACACACATCCCATTACACACACATCCCACTACACACACACATCCCACTACACACACACATCCCACTACACACACATCCCACTACACACACACATCCCACTACACACACACGCCCCACTACACACACACATCCCATTACACACACATCCCACTACACACACACATCCCACTACACACACACATCCCACTACACACACACATCCCACTACACACACATCCCACTACACACACACATCCCACTATACACACACATCCCACTACACACACACATCTCTCTACACACACATCCCACTACACACACACATCCCACTACACACACATCCCACTACACACACACATCCCACTACACACACACACCCCACTACACACACACATCCCATTACACACACATCCCACTACACACACACATCCCACTACACACACACACATCCCACTACACACACACATCCCACTACACACACACATCCCACTACACACACATCCCACTACACACACACATCCCACTACACACACACATCCCACTACACACACACATCCCACTACACACACACATCCCACTACACACACACATCCACTACACACACATCCCACTACACACACACATCCCACTACACACACACATCCCACTACACACACACATCCCACTACACACACATCCCACTACACACACACATCCCACTACACACACATCCCACTACACACACACATCCCACTACACACACACACCCCACTACACACACACATCCCATACACACACATCCCACTACACACACACATCCCACTACACACACACACATCCCACTACACACACACATCCCACTACACACACACATCCCACTACACACACATCCCACTACACACACACATCCCACTACACACACACATCCCACTACACACACACATCCCACTACACACACATCCCACTATACACACACATCCCACTACACACACATCCCACTACACACACATCCCACTACACACACACATCCCACTACACACACACACCCCACTACACACATCCCACTACACACACATCCCACTACACACACATCCCACTACACACACACATCCCACTACACACACACATCCCACTACACACACACATCCCATTACACACACATCCCACTACACACACACATCCCACTACACACACACATCCCACTACACACACATCCCACTACACACACACATCCCACTACACACACACACCCCACTACACACACACATCCCATTACACACACATCCCACTACACACACATCCCACTACACACACACATCCCACTACACACACATCCCACTACACACACACATCCCACTACACACACACACATCCCACTACACACACATCCCACTACACACACATCCCACTACACACACACATCCCACTACACACACATCCCACTACACACACACATCCCACTACACACACACATCCTACTACACACACATCCCACTACACACACATCCCACTACACACACCACACACATCCCACTACACACACATCCCACTACACACACACATCCCACTACACACACATCCCACTACACACACATCCCACTACACACACACATCCCACTACACACACACATCCCACTACACACACACATCCCACTACACACACATCCCACTACACACACATCCCACTACACACACACATCCCACTACACACACATCCCACTACGCACACACACATCCCACTACACACACATCCCACTACACACGCATCCCACTACACACACATCCCACTACACACACACATCCCACTACACACACACATCCCACTACACACACACATCGCACTACACACACATCCCACTACACACACACATCCCACTACACACACATCCCACTACACACACACATCCCACTACACACACATCCCACTACACACACACATCCCACTACACACACATCCCACTACACACACACATCCCACTACACACACATCCCACTACACACACACACATGCCATTACACACACATCCCACTACACACACACATCCCACTACACACACATCCCACTACACACACACATCCCACTACACACACATCCCACTACACACACACACATCCCACTACACACACATCCCACTATACACACACAACCCACTACACACACATCCCACTACACACACATCCCACTACACACACACATCCCACTACACACACACATCCCACTACACACACACATCCCACTACACACACATCCCACTACACACACACACATCCCACTACACACACATCCCACTACACACACACCCACTACACACACATCCCACTACACACACACATCCCACTACACACACATCCCACTACACACACACACCCCACTACACACACATCCCACTACACACACATCCCACTACACACACATCCCACTACACACACACATCCCACTACACACACATCCCACTACACACACACATCCCACTACACACACATCCCACTGCACACACACATCCCACTACACACACACATCCCACTACACACACATCCCACTACACACACACATCCCACTACACACACACATCCCACTACACACATATCCCACTACACACACATCCCAATACACACACACATCCCACTACACACACACATCCCACTACACACACACATCCCACTACACACACATCCCACTACACAGACATCCCACTACACACACACATCCCACTACACACACACATCCCACTACACACACATCCCACTACACACACATCCCACTACACACACATCCCACTACACACACACATCCCACTACACACACATCCCACTACACACACACATCCCACTACACACACATCCCACTACACACGCATCCACTACACACACATCCCACTACACACACACATCCCACTACACACACACATCCCACTACACACACACATCCCACTACACACACATCCCACTACATACACACATCCCACTACACACACATCCCACTACACACACATGCCACTACACACACACATCCCACTACACACACACATCCCACTATACACACACATCCCACTACACACACACATCCCACTACACACACACATCCCACTACACACACACATCCCACTACACACACATCCCACTACACACACATCCCACTACACACACACATCCCACTACACACACACATCCCACTACACACACATCCCACTACACACACACATCCCACTACACACACATCCTACTACACACACACATCCCACTACACACACACATCCCACTACACACACACATCCCACTACACACACACACATCCCACTACACACACACATCCCACTACACACACACATCCCACTACACACACACATCCCATTAAACACACATCCCACTACACACACACACATCCCATTACACACACATCCCACTACACACACACACATGCCATTACACACACATCCCACTACACACACACATCCCACTACACACACACACATCCCACTACACACACATCCCACTACAGACACATCCCACTACACACACATTCCACTACACACACACATCCCACTACACACACACATCCCACTACACACACATCCCACTACACACACACATCCCACTACACACACACATCCCATTACACACACATCCCACTACACACACACACATCCCATTACACACACATCCCACTACACACACACATCCCACTACACACACATCCCACTACACACACACATCCCACTACACACACATCCCACTACACACACACACATCCCACTACACACACATCCCACTACACACACACACATCCCACTACACACACACACATCCCACTCCACACACATCCCACTACACACACACACATCCCACTACACACACACACATCCCACTACACACACACATCCCACTACACACACACATCCCACTACACACACACACATCCCACTACACACACACATCCCACTACATACACACATCCCACTACACACACACATCCCACTACACACACACACATCCCACTACACACACGCATCCCACTACACACACACATCCCACTACACACACACATCCCACTATACACACACATCCCACTACACACACACATCCCACTACACACACACATCCCACTACACACACACATCCCACTACACACATACACATCCCACACTACACACACACATCCCACACTACACACACACATCCCACTACACACACACATCCCACTACACACACACATCCCACTACACACACACATCCCACTACACACACACATCCCACTACACACACATCCCACTACACACACATCCCACTACACACACACATCCCACTACACACACACATCCCACTACACACACATCCCACTACACACACACATCCCACTACACACACATCCTACTACACACACACATCCCACTACACACACACATCCCACTACACACACACATCCCACTACACACACACACATCCCACTACACACACACATCCCACTACAAACACACATCCCACTACACACACACACATCCCACTAAACACACATCCCACTACACACACACACATCTTACTACACACACATATCACACTACACACACACACATCCCACTACACACACACATACAACTACACACACACTTCCCACTACAGACACACATCCCACTACACACACATCCCACTACACACACACACATCCCACTACACACACACACCCCACTACACACACATCCCACTACACACAAATTCCACTACACATACACACATCCCACTACACACACACACATCCCACTACACACACACACACATCCCACTACACACACATCCCACTACACACACACACATCCAACTACACACATCCCATAACACACACACACATCCCACTACACACACACATCCCACTACACACACACATCCCACTACACACACACACATCCCACTACACACACACACATCCCACTACACACACACACATCCCACTACGCACGCACACATCCCACTACAAACACACATCCCACTATACACACACATCCCACTACACACACATCACACTACACACACACACATATCCCACTACACACACACACACATCCCACTACACAGGCACTCACACACACACATGTAGACACACAGACATGTAGACACACTCACATGTAGACACACACACATGTAGACACACTCACATGTAGACACACTCACATGTAGACACACAGACATGTAGACACACTGACATGTAGACACACAGGCATGTAGACACACTAACATGTAGACACACTCACATGTAGACACAGTGACATGTAGACACAGTGACATGTAGACAGAGAGATATATTGTTACTGTTGTACAAGTATGGAGGAACACCTTGTGAAATGGATGAGGATGGTTAGATGGTTAGGAGATGGTTAGGAGATGGAAGATGGTTAGGAAGTGGAAGATGGTTAGGAGATGGTTAGGAGATGGAAGATGGTTAGATGATGGAAGATGGTTAGGAGATGGTTAGGAATTGGAAGATGGTTAGATGATGGAAGATTGTTATGAGATTGAAGATGGTTAGGAGATGGAATATGGTTACAAGATGGAAGATGGTTAGCAGATGGAAGACGGTTAGGAGATGGAAGATGGTTAGGAGAGGGAAGATGATTAAGAGATGGAAGATGGTTAGAAGATGGAAGATGGTTAGGAGATGGTTAGGAGATGGAAGATGATTAGGAGATGAAAGATGGTTGGATGGTGGAAGATGGTTAGGAGGTGGAAGATGGTTAGGAGATGGTTAGGAGATGGAAGATGGTTAGAAGATGGAAGATGGTTAGGAGATGGAAGATGGTTTGAAGGTGGAAAATGGTTAGGAGATGCAAGATGGTTAGTATTTGGAAGATGGTTAGGAGATAGTAGATGGTTAGAAGGTGGAAGATGGTTAGGAGATGGAAGATAGTTAGATAATGGAAGATGGTTAGCTAATGGGAGCTGGTTAGGAGATGGAAGATGGTTTGATGATGGAAGATGGTTAGATTATGGGAGATGGTTAGGAGACGGGAGATGGTTAGGAGATAGTAGATGGAGAGGAGATGGTTAGAAGATGAAAGATGGTTAGGAGATCGAAGATGATAAGATGATGGAAGATGGTTAGGAGATAGTGGAAGATTGTTAGGAGATGGAAGATGTTTAGAAGATGGTTAGGAGATGGAAGATGGTTAGAAGATGGAAAATGGTTAGAAGGCAGATGATTAAGAGATGGGAGATGGTTAGAAGATGGAAGATGGTTAAGAGATGGAAGATGGTAGGAGATGGAATATGGTTAGGAGATGGCAGATGGTTAGGAGATGGAAGATGGTTAGGAGGTGGAAGATGGTTAGGAGATGGCTAGGAGAGGGTTAGGAGATGGAAGATGGTTAGATGATGGAAGATGGTTAGGAGATGGAAGATGGTTAGGAAGTGGAAGATTGTTAGGAGATGGTAACAAGATGGAAAATGGTTAGTGGTTAGATGATGGAAGATGGTTAGGAGATGGAAGATGGTTAGGAGATGGAAGATGGTTAGATGATGGACGACGGTTAGAAGGTGGAAGATGGTTAGGAGACGGTTAGGAGATGGAAGATGGTTAGGAGATGGAAGATGATTAGGAGATGGAAGATGGTTAGGAGATGGTTAGGAGATGGAAGATGGTTAGGAGATGGTTAGGAGATGGAAGATGGTTAGGAGATGGAAGATGATTAGATGATGGAAGATGGTTAGGAAATGGGAGATGGTTAGGTGATGTAACATGGTTAGGAGATGGAAGATGGTTAGGAGATGATTAGGAGATGGAAGATGGTTAGGAGATTGTTAAGAGATGGAAGATGGTTAGGAGATGGAAGATGATTAGATGATGGAAGATGGTTAGGAAGTGGAAGATGGTTAGGAGATGGAAGATGATTAGGAGATGGTTAGGAGATGGAAGATTGTTAGATGATAGAAGTTGGTTAGGAGATGGAAGATTGTTAGTAGATGGTTAGGAGATGGAAGATGGTTAGATGATGGAAGACGGTTAGGAGGTGGAAGATTGTTAGGAGATGGAAGATGGTTAGAAGATGGGAGATCGTTAAGAGATGGAAGATGGTTAGGAGATGGAAGATGATTAGATGATGGAAGACGGTCAGGAGATGGAAGATGGTTAAGATGTGATAGATGGTTAGGAGATGGCAGGTGTTTAGAATATGGAAGAAGGTTAGGAGATTGTTAGGAGATGGAAGATGGTTAGGAGATGGAAGATGATTAGATGTTGGAAGATGGTTAGCAAATGGTTAAGAGATGGAAGATGGTTAGGAAGTGGAATATGGTTAGTAGATGGTTATGAGATGGAAGAGGATTAGATGATGGAAGAAGGTTAGATGATGGAAGATGGTTAGGAGATGGAAGATTATTTGATGATGGAAGATGGTTAGGAGATGGAGATGGTTAGAATATTGAAGATGGTTAGGAGATGGAAGGTGATTAGATGGATGATGGTTAGGAGATGGAAGATGGTTAGAAGATGGAAGATCGTTAGGAGATGGAAGATGGTTAGGAGATGAAAGATAGTTAGGTGGTGGCAGATGGTTAGGAGATGGAAAATGATTAGATAATGTAAGATGGTAAGAATATGGAAGATGGTTAGGAGATGGAAGATGGTTAGGAGATGGAAGATGGTTAGCAGATGGAAGATGGTTAGGAGATGGTTAGGAGATGGTTAGGATTGGAAGATGATTAAGAGATGGATGATGGTTAGGAGATGGAAGATGGTTAGATGGTGGAAGATGGTTAGGAGAAGGTTAGGAGATGGAAGATGGTTAGGAGGTGGAAGATGGTTAGATGATGGAAGACGGTTAGGAGGTGGAAGATGGTTAGATGGTGGAAGATGGTTAGGAGATGGTTAGGAGATGAGAGACGGTTAGGAGATGGTTAGTAGATGGAAGATGGTTAGGAGGTGGAAGATGGTTAGGAGGTGGAAAATGTTTAGGAGGTGAAAGATGGTTAGGAGATGGTTAGGAGATGGCAGTTGGTTAGGAAATGGAAGATGGTTAGATTATGGAAGATGGTTAGGAGGTGGAAGATGGTTAGGAGATGGAAGATGGTTAGGAGATGGGAGATAGTTGGGAGATGGTTAGTAGGTGGAAGATGGTTAGATGATTGAAGACAGTTAGGAGGTGGATGATGGTTAGGAGATGGTTAGGATTGGAAGATGATTAGGAGATGGAAGATGGTTAGGAGATGGAAGATGGTTAGATGGTGGTAGATGGTTAGAAGATGGAAGATGGTTAGGAGGTGGAAGATTGTTAGGAGATGGAAGATAGTTAGATGACGGAAGATGGCTAGATGATGGAAGATGTTTAGAATATGGAAGATGTTTATAAGATGGAAGATTGTTAGGAGATGGTTAGGAGATGGAAGATGGTTAGATGATGGAAGATGGTTGGGAGGTGGAAGATGGTTAGGAGATGGAAGATGGTTAGGAGATGGAACACAATTACGAGATGGGAGATGGTTAGGATTTGGAAAATGCTTAGGTGATGGTTAGGAGATGGAAGATGGTTAGGAGGTGGAAGATGGTTAGGAGGTGGTTAGGAGATGGAAGATGGTTAGGAGATGGAAAATGGTTAGAAGATGGAAGATGGTTAGGAGATGGAAGATGGTTAGGATATGGTTAGGAGATGGAAGATGGTTAGATGATGGAAGATGTTTAGATAATGTTAAATGGTAAGATGGAGGATGGTTATGAGATGGAAGATGGTTAGGATGTGGAAGATGGTTAGGAGATGGAAGATGTTTAGATGATGGAAGATGGTTAGGAGATTGTTAGGAGATGGAAGATGGTTAGGTGATGTAAGATGGTTAGATGATGGAAGATGGTTAGGACATGGAAGATGGTTAGATGATGGAAGATGGTTAGATGATGGAAGATGGTTAGGAGATGGAAGATGGTTAGATGATGGTAGACGGTTAGGAGGTGGAACATGGTTAGGAGATGGAACATGTTTAGGAGGTGGAAGATGGTTAGATGGTGGAAGATGGTTAGGAGATGGTTGGGAGATGGGAGATGGTTAGTAGATGGTTAGTAGGTGGAAGCTGGTTAGGAGGTGGAAGATGGTTAGGAGGTGGAAAATGTTTAGGAGGTGGAAGATGGTTAGATGGTGGAAGATGTTTAGGAGATGGTTAGGAGATGGCAGTTGGTTAGGAGATGGTTAGTAGGTGGAAGATTGTTAAGAGATGGAAGATGGTTAGAAGACGGAAGATGGTTAGATAATGGAAGATGTTTAGAATATGGAAGATGTTTATAAGATGGAAGATTGTTAGGAGAAGGTTAGGAGAAGGAAGATGGTTAGATGATGGAAGATGATTAGGAGGTGGAAGATGGTTAGGAGATGGATGATGGTTAGGAGATGGAAGATGGTTAGAAGATGCAAGACGGCCAGGAGATGGAAGATGGTTAGGAGATGGAAGATGGTTAGGAGACGAAAGATAGTTAGGTGGTGGCAGAAGGTTAGGAGATGGAAGATGGTTAGATAATGTAAGATGGTAAGAAGATGGAAGATGTTTAGGAGATGGAAGATGGTTAGATGATTGAAGACAGTTAGGAGGTGGAAGATGGTTAGGAGATGGAAGATGGTAAGATGATGGAAGATGGTTAGGAGACGGAAGATGGTTAGATTATGGAAGATGGTTAGATGATGGAAGATGGTTAGGAGATGGAAGATGGTTAGATGAAGGAAGATTGTTAGGAGATGAAGATGGTTCGGAGATGGAAGATGGTTAGAATATGGAAGATGGTTAGGAGATGGTTAGGAGATGGAAGATGGTTAGATGATTGAAGACAGTTAGGAGGTGGATGATGGTTAGGAGATGGAAGATGGTTAGGTGTTGGAACATGGTTACGGGGGTGGAAGATGGTAAGGTGATGGAAGATGGTTAGGAGATGGTTAGGAGATGGAAGATGATTAGATAATGGAAGATAGTTAGGAGATGGAAGATGGTTAGATGATGGAAGATGGTTAGGAGGTGGAAGATGGTTAGGAGATGGAAGATGGTTAGGAGATGGAACACAATTACGAGATGGTTAGAAGATGGAAGATGGTTAGGAGGTGGAAGATGGTTAGGAGATGTAAGAGAGTTAGGAGGTGGAGGATGGTTAGGAGATGGAAGATGGTTAGGAGTTGCTAAGGAGATGGAAGATGGTTAGGAAGTGGAAGATTGTTAGGTGATGGTTAGGTGTTGGAAGATGGTTAGAAGATGGAGATGGTTAAGACATGGAAGATGGCTAGGATATGGAAGATGGCTAGCAGATTGTTAGGAGATGAAGACGGTTAGATGATGGAAGACGGTTAGCAGGTGGAAGATGGTTAGGAGATGGTTAGAAGATGGAAGATGGTTAGGAGATGGAAGATGATTAGGAGATGGAAGATGGTTAGGAGATGGAAGATGATTAGGTGTTGGAACATGGTTACGGGGGTGAAAGATGGTAAGGTGATGGAAGATGGTTAGGAGATGGTTAGGAGATGGAAGATGATTAGATAATGGAAGATAGTTAGGAGATGGAAGATGGTTAGAAGATGGAAGATGGTTAAGAGATGGAAGATGGGTAGGAGATGATTAGGAGATGGAAAATGGTTAGATGATGGAAGATGGTTAGTAGGTGGACGTTGGTTAGGAGATGGAAGATGGTTAGGAGATGGCAGATGGTTAGATGATAGAAGATTGTTAGGAAATGGTAGATGGTTACGGGGTGGAAGATGGTTAGGAGATGGAAGATGGTTAGGAGATGGAAGATGGCTAGATGATGGAAGATGGTTAGGAGATGGAAGATGGTTAGGAGATGGAAGATGGTTAGGAGATGGAATATGGTTAGGAGGGGGAGGATGGTTAGATAATATTAGATGGTAAGAAGATGGAAGATGTTTAGGAGATGGAAGATCGTTAGGATGTGGAAGATGGTCAGGAGATGGAAGATGTTTAGATGATGGAATATGGTTAAGAGATTGTTAGGAGATGGAAGATGGTTAGAAGATGGAAGATGGTTAGGAGATGGAAGATGGTTAGGAGATGTTTAGGAGATGGAAGATGGTTAGATGATGGAAGATGTTTAGGAGATGGAAGATAGTTAGGAGATGAAAGATGATTAGGAGATGGAAGATGGTTAGCAGATGGCAGATGGTTAGATGATGGAAGATGGTTACGAGATGGTAGATGGTTTCGGGTTGGAAGCTGGTTAGGTGATGGAACATGGTTAGGAAATGGTTAGGAGATGGAAGATGGTTAGGAGATGGAAGATGGTTAGGAGATGGAAGAAGGTTAGGAGATGGTTATGAGATGGAAGATTGTTAGGAGATGGTGAGGAGATGGAAGATGTTTAGGAAGTGGAAGATTATTAGGAGATGGTTAGGAGATAGAAGCTGCTTAAGAGATGGAAGATGGTTAGGAAGTGGAAGATTGTTAGGCGATGGCTAGGAGGTGGCTAGGAGATGGAAGATGGTTAGGAGATGGTTAGGAGATGGAAGATGGTTCCATGATGGAAGATGGTTCCATGATGGAAGATGGTTAGGAGATGGAACATCGTTAGGAGATGGAAGATGGTTAGATGATGGAAGACGGTAGGCGGTGGAAGATGGTTAGGAGATGGTTAGGAGATGGAAGATAATTAGGAGATGGAAGATTGTTAGGAGATGGAAGATGGTTAGGAGATGGAATATGGTTAGAAGATGGAAGATGGTTAGGAGATGGAAGATTGTTAGGAAGTGGAAGATTGTTAGGAGATCGTTAGGAGATGGAGGCTGGTTACATGATGGAAGATGCTTAGGAGATGCAAGATGGTTAGTTGATGGAAGACGGTTAGGAGGTAGAAGATGGTTAGGAGATGGTTTGGAGATGGAGGATGGTTAGGAGATGGAAGATGATTAGGAGATGGAAGATGGTTAGGAGATGGAAGATGCTCCGGAGAGGGAAGATGATTAGATGATGGAAGATGGTTAGGATATGGAAGATGGTTAGATTATGGAAGACTGTTAGGAGATGGAAGATGGTTAGGAGATGGAAGATGGTTAGGAAGTGGAAGATGATTAGATGATGGAAGATGGTTAGGAAATGGTTAAAGATGGAAAATGGTTAGGAAGTGGACGATGGTTAGGAGATGGTAGGAGATGGAAGATGGTTAGATGATGGAAGATGGTTAGGAGTTGTAAGATGGTTAGATGATGGAAGATTGTTAGATGATGGAAGATGGTTGGGAGATGGTTAGGAGATGGAAGATGGTTTGATGATAGAAGATGGTTAAGAGATGGTCGATGGTTAGATGATGGAAGATGGTTAGGAGATGGAAGATCGTTAGATGATGGAAGATTGTTAGGAGATGAGGATGGTTAGTAGATGGGGATGGTTAGGATGTGGAAGATGGTTAGGAGATGGAAGAGGGTTAAAATATGGAAGATGTTTAGGAGATGGTTAGGAGAGGGAAGCTGGTTAGATGATTGAAGACAGTTAGGAGGTAGACGATGGTTAGGAGTTGGTTAGGAGATGGAAGATGGTTAGATGGTTGAAGACGGTTAGGAGATAGTTAGGAGATGGAAGATGGTTAGATGGTTGAAGACGGTTAGGAGATAGTTAGGAGATGGAAGATGGTTAGGAGGTGGAAGATGGCTAGATGATGGTTAGGAGATGGAAGATAATTAGATGATGGAAGATGGTTAGGAGGTAGAGATGGTTCGGAGATGAAAGATGATTAGGAGATGGAAGATGGTTAGGAGATGAAAGATGATTAGTAGATGAAAGATGGTTAGCAGATGGCAGATGGTTAGATGATGGAAGATGGTTAGGAGATGGAAGATGGTTAGTAGATGGAATATGTTTAGAAGAAGGATGATGGTTAGGAGATGGAAGATGTTTAGTAGATGGTTAGGAGATGGATGCTGATTAGATGATGGAAGATGGTTAGGAGATGGAAGATGGTTAGAAGAAGGATGATGGTTAGGAGATGGAAGATGTTTAGTAGATGGTTAGGAGATGGATGCTGATTAGATGACGGAAGATGGTTAGTAGATGGAAGATGGTTAGGAGATGGTTAGGAGATTGTTAGGAGATGGGAGATGGTTAGGAGATGGAAGATGATTAGATGATGGAAGATGGTTAGGAGATGGTTAGGAGATGGAACATTGTTAGGAGATGGAAGATGATTAGGGGATGGAAGATGGTTAGCAGATGGAAGATGGTTAGAAGATGGAAGATCGTTAGGAGATGGAAGATGGTTAGGAGATCGAAGATGATTAGATGATGGAAGACAGCCAGGAGATGGAAGATGGTTAGGAGATGGAAGATGGTTAGGAGATGAAAGATAGTTAGGTGGTGGCAGATAGTTAGGAGATGGAAGATGATTAGATAATGTAAGATGGTAAGAAGATGGAAGATGGTTAGGAGATGGAAGATGGTTAGGATGTGGAAGATGGTTAAGAGATGGAAGATGTTTAGAATATGGAAGATGGTTAGGCGATTGTTAGCAGATGGAAGATGGTTAGATGATGGAAGATGGTTAGGAAATGGTTAGGAGATGAAAGATGGTTAGGAAGTGGAAGATGGTTAGGAGATGTTTAGGAGATGGAAGGTGGTTAGATGATGGAAGATGGCTAGGAGATGGAAGATGGTTAGATGATGGAAGATGGTTAGGAGATGGAAGATTGTTAGGAAGTGGAAGATTGTTAGGAGATCGTTAGGAGATGGAGGCTGGTTACATGATGGAAGATGCTTAGGAGATGCAAGATGGTTAGTTGATGGAAGACGGTTAGGAGGTAGAAGATGGTTAGGAGATGGTTTGGAGATGGAGGATGGTTAGGAGATGGAAGATGATTAGGAGATGGAAGATGGTTAGGAGATGGAAGATGCTCCGGAGATGGAAGATGATTAGATGATGGAAGATGGTTAGGATATGGAAGATGGTTAGATTATGGAAGACTGTTAGGAGATGGAAGATGGTTAGGAGATGGAAGATGGTTAGGAAGTGGAAGATGATTAGATGATGGAAGATGGTTAGGAAATGGTTAAAGATGGAAAATGGTTAGGAAGTGGACGATGGTTAGGAGATGGTAGGAGATGGAAGATGGTTAGATGATGGAAGATGGTTAGGAGTTGTAAGATGGTTAGATGATGGAAGATTGTTAGATGATGGAAGATGGTTGGGAGATGGTTAGGAGATGGAAGATGGTTTGATGATAGAAGATGGTTAAGAGATGGTCGATGGTTAGATGATGGAAGATGGTTAGGAGATGGAAGATCGTTAGATGATGGAAGATTGTTAGGAGATGAGGATGGTTAGTAGATGGGGATGGTTAGGATGTGGAAGATGGTTAGGAGATGGAAGAGGGTTAAAATATGGAAGATGTTTAGGAGATGGTTAGGAGAGGGAAGCTGGTTAGATGATTGAAGACAGTTAGGAGGTAGACGATGGTTAGGAGTTGGTTAGGAGATGGAAGATGGTTAGATGGTTGAAGACGGTTAGGAGATAGTTAGGAGATGGAAGATGGTTAGATGGTTGAAGACGGTTAGGAGATAGTTAGGAGATGGAAGATGGTTAGGAGGTGGAAGATGGCTAGATGATGGTTAGGAGATGGAAGATAATTAGATGATGGAAGATGGTTAGGAGGTAGAGATGGTTCGGAGATGAAAGATGATTAGGAGATGGAAGATGGTTAGGAGATGAAAGATGATTAGTAGATGAAAGATGGTTAGCAGATGGCAGATGGTTAGATGATGGAAGATGGTTAGGAGATGGAAGATGGTTAGTAGATGGAATATGTTTAGAAGAAGGATGATGGTTAGGAGATGGAAGATGTTTAGTAGATGGTTAGGAGATGGATGCTGATTAGATGATGGAAGATGGTTAGGAGATGGAAGATGGTTAGAAGAAGGATGATGGTTAGGAGATGGAAGATGTTTAGTAGATGGTTAGGAGATGGATGCTGATTAGATGACGGAAGATGGTTAGTAGATGGAAGATGGTTAGGAGATGGTTAGGAGATTGTTAGGAGATGGGAGATGGTTAGGAGATGGAAGATGATTAGATGATGGAAGATGGTTAGGAGATGGTTAGGAGATGGAACATTGTTAGGAGATGGAAGATGATTAGGGGATGGAAGATGGTTAGCAGATGGAAGATGGTTAGAAGATGGAAGATCGTTAGGAGATGGAAGATGGTTAGGAGATCGAAGATGATTAGATGATGGAAGACAGCCAGGAGATGGAAGATGGTTAGGAGATGGAAGATGGTTAGGAGATGAAAGATAGTTAGGTGGTGGCAGATAGTTAGGAGATGGAAGATGATTAGATAATGTAAGATGGTAAGAAGATGGAAGATGGTTAGGAGATGGAAGATGGTTAGGATGTGGAAGATGGTTAAGAGATGGAAGATGTTTAGAATATGGAAGATGGTTAGGCGATTGTTAGCAGATGGAAGATGGTTAGATGATGGAAGATGGTTAGGAAATGGTTAGGAGATGAAAGATGGTTAGGAAGTGGAAGATGGTTAGGAGATGTTTAGGAGATGGAAGGTGGTTAGATGATGGAAGATGGCTAGGAGATGGAAGATGGTTAGATGATGGAAGATGGTTAGGAAATGGAAGATGGTTAGATGATGGAAGATGGTTAGGAAATGGAAGATGGTTTAGATGATGGAAGATGGTTAGATGATGGAAGATGGTTAGGAGATGGAAGATGGTTAGAATATGGACGATGGTTAGGAGGTGGAAGATGGCTAGGAGATGGAAGATAAAAGTATATTCTAGAAATAAATGTTTATTTTTTTCATTAACCAAAAGCTCTGATGCAGGAAATAAAAAGTAAATAACAAGAATAGAAAAGGTGTAATTAAATAAATATCTCGGCTGCCATTGTTGGGTTATTATTATTATTACAGAAAGAAATAAGGTAAGAACAAAAATCGCAAATTTTAAGTAGCTTTGTTTCTCTCCCTCTCTCTCTTTCTCTCCACTACCACTCTCTCCCCCTCACCCTCCGTCTCCCCACCTCTCTCTCCAGTTGATGTCTGCTACTGTATCACCATTCACATGTTCTGTTAGCTGTATCCATAACACAGGTGTTATACTCTCTCTCTCTAACAGCACCATCATCACCACCATCGCTGTCAACACCACCATCACCACCATCACCACTACCAACCACCACCTCCACAGCTGTCACCACCAGCACCATTACCCCCCCCCCCCATCACCAACCACAATCACTACCCCCCCCCCCCCCCCATCACCACCACCACAGCTGTCACCACCAACAGCAACTCCAACCTTACACCTCTCTCTTCTGTAAAGTGAAATCTATGTTTAACAAAACACCCACAACTGTTAATCTATTCTAGAGAAAGCTGACAGAACAGTTGATGACTTTAAAGAAATGATTAAAGGGAAATTTCACAAATTTTATTTTCATTCCAAGATTTACCAAAGTGTGGAAACACCACTTTGCATTCACACAGCTTCTAGTAGCCAGACAGATACTGTAAGGCCCATATAATAGGATATCTCGTAAATAATGCATTTTTTAATAGTTTTTTATTTTTAAAAATTAAGATAAACTGTTCCTCGGATAATGACCAAAAGAACATGATTGCGAATACAAGCGACCGAAAGGGGGTTTCTCCGAAGGGTCTTTGGTGTAAGGTTACTCCATAGAGTGTATAACTCAGAGATCAGAGAGTCTAGGTAGAGCCACTACTTCTCTAAATTGAGAGATCCCAGCTCTGATACTATGGGCATGTGTTTAGAATGGCCAAGGAAAGAATTGCTGAACAGATTTTATGGGTAAAACCAACCAACAGGAGACAGAGGTAGACCCTGAGCAAGATGGTTGGATAACATCCATGAACTTGGCTGGTCTCAGATCAATTGGAGATGGGTGGTTTTGACAGGACCTGCTGGAAGGAATGTTTGAGGACTCTGATCCCACAACCCTCTCGGGAATAAGTGGGTAAAGAAGAAGAAAAAAGAAAATAAACTGCACTTTTCAAAGCTTGCACAAAGAATAAGGGTAAGGTGAATTTAATACCTGCTTTTATAACAAATTTAACAGGTGTTTATCCCCACTTCCTCCGACTTTTATTGCATGCAATCGAAAAGGACCTGTCCAACCCATGCAAGCATGGAAAACAGATATAGAAACGGTGATAATGATGATGATAATGATTATGTAGCGACAGTATTGTACTTGATGTGGGAGCAATACTCCACTGAGATTCTCATCTGTTCTTTGTAAGGGGCCAGTAGTTTTATCGGGAAAGATGTATTTTCTAGATCTGAAGAAGACCAGTCTTTGAAATACAGCTTATGTTAACTTAACAATATATTTTCTGTTATGTCTCATATATATTTCAAAAGCTCAACAGTCTATTCACAGTAAATCAATATTTTTGACACAAAATTAACTGGATTTCTCTTCTAAAACATTACCGCTCATAAGGGTAGCATCACATTGCATATTTCAGTTGATTGTTTCATGTACATAAATAAATAAATAGTATGGAAAGCAGGCATAAAATGATGATAGAACTGCAGCAAAAATCTGTTCTCTGTTCAATAAATAAATATATAAATGTAAAAGACTTAACATGATTTGCTATACAGCTATCAGATAAGTTCTTCCCTCTGAGGAATAGATAGATAGCTAGATAAAATTACAAGCAAAAATTCAGAATTTTCTGTAAGAAATATCATATCTCCACAAAATGATTTATAATTGTTGATAGCTAGCAGCAATATCAATATAGAGCTATTTGCAGGTAGATAAATAATTATTATCATCAGCGCCTTCACCATCGTCATTTTTCATCCACTTTCCATGGTGGCATGGCTTGTACAGGTTGCCATGGTCCAAGTTAAATCGTATTTGGTGAGACTGACCTTCTAGAATTTAGAAGTTTTGTGTCTCACGATCAAAGGCTCGTAATAAACTCAACATTGTGAAAAAGGTTGTCTTTGACTATCATTGATATCGATCTAGCCGAATATAAAACAACTCAGAGATGCATCAACTACAGGGAATATTGAATTTATTCAATGAGATCCACAGGGATCTCATCAAATAAATCTGTATCTTTTTGTTTTATTTATTAATTACTCAGATATTTAAAAAGGTTTATTAAGAATTATTTTACTAGTGTGCATAAATGTTTCATAGAATTTAATTGTTAAACACAAGTTTATAATAATTAAATTAGTTTTACGTGGTGGATTGGCAGGATCGGTAGAGGGTCAGATGCCATGCTTTGAAGCACAGTTACGTCCCTTTATGGACTGAGTTCAAATCCCGCCATCACCATCAATACCACCACTACCACCACTACCAGCACTACCGCCACTACCACCACTACCATCACTACCACCACTACCAGCACTACCATCACTACCATAACTACCACCACTACCACCACTACCACCACTACCATCACTACCACCACTACCACCACTACCGCCACTACCATCACTACCACCACTACCACCACTACCATCACTACCATAACTACCACCACTACCACCACTACCATCACTACCATCACTACCACCACTACCATCACTACCATCACTACCATAACTACCATAACTACCACCACTACCATCACTACCACCACTACCATCACTACCATCACTACCATCACTACCATAACTACCACCACTACCATCACTACCACCACTACCACCACTACCATCACTACCATCACTACCATCACTACCACCACTACCACCACTACCACCACTACCACCACTACCATCACTACCACCACTACCACCACTACCACCACTACCATCACTACCACCACTACCACCACTACCATCACTACCACCACTACCACCATTACCATCACTACCACCACTACCATCACTACCACCACTACCATCACTACCACCACTACCACCACTACCATAGCTACCACCACTACCACCACTGCCACCACTACCACCACTACCACCACTACCACCACTACCATCACTACCACCACTACCACCACTACCACCACTACCATCACTACCATCACTACCACCACTACCATCACTACCACCACTACCACCACTACCACCACTACCATCACTACCACCACTACCACCACTACCACCACTACCACCACTACCATCACTACCACCACTACCACCACTACCACCACTACCACCACTACCATCACTACCACCACTACCATCACTACCACCACTACCACCACTACCGCCACTACCACCACTACCACCACTACCACCACTACCACCACTACCACCACTACCACCACTACCACCACTACCATCACTACCACCACTACCATCACTACCACCACTACCACCACTACCACCACTACCACCACTACCACCACTACCATCACTACCACCACTACCACCACTACCACCACTACCATCACTACCACCACTACCACCACTACCACCACTACCACCACTACCACCACTACCACCACTACCATCACTACCACCACTACCATCACTACCACCACTACCATCACTACCACCACTACCACCACTACCACCACTACCATCACTACCACCACTACCATCACTACCACCACTACCACCACTACCACCACTACCACCACTACCATCACTACCACCACTACCACCACTACCACCACTACCACCACTACCATCACTACCACCACTACCATCACTACCACCACTACCATCACTACCACCACTACCACCACTACCACCACTACCACCACTACCATCACTACCATCACTACCATCACTACCATCACTACCACCACTACCATCACTACCACCACTACCACCACTACCACCACTACCACCACTACCATCACTACCACCACTACCACCACTACCATCACTACCACCACTACCACCACTACCATCACTACCACCACTACCACCACTACCACCACTACCACCACTACCACCACTACCACCACTACCACCACTACCACCACTACCACCACTACCACCACTACCACCACTACCATCACTGTCATCTTTCTTCCTCAAAATTTGGCTGGAGAATATATATATATATTTGTTTTCAAGGTTTTTGATATGAAATCGTGTGTCGTAACAAATATAGTTATAGTTGGGGAGGGTCATATTGTTATAGTTGGGGAGGGTCATATTGTTGTAATATTGTCAGAAATAACATAACACTCACTGTTTGGTTGGTTTTCACTTCTCTATCTTTTATATCTCCATAGTTAATTCATTTGGCATCAATGTTTATCATTGACGGACCAAACCCATGCATGCATGGAAGATGGACGTTAAACGATGATGATGATGATGATGACCGACGGTCAAAAATACAGATATCATATAGATATAAACACATATATATAGTCTAACGAACGTGACGCAAAGAGGCATCTTGTACTCTTTTGCTCGCTCAAGCAGTTGTGTCAAAGTTCGTAGACTACGAGAAAGCCTTCGACAGCGTCGATATCATCGCACTGCTGAACTCGTTGTAGAAGCAAGGAGTCGAGGCGCAATACGTTCAACTGCTCAAGGAGGCGGGTTCCTGATGCACCACCGACATAGCTCTGCTGTCATCACCCGTACGAGTGTCGGTCAAGAAGGGAGTGATGCAAGGAGATAAGGCATTGACTGGCAAGGCGGTGTCAACATCAACGGCGCGATACTTACCCACTTCCGTTTCGCTGATGGCATCGTACTGATCGCTGAAACTATGGATCAGCTTCAGACCATGCAGATGGAGCTCGACATCAAAAGCTCTGCAGTAGGCCTCAAGATGAACCGCATGAAAACGAAGTACCAACAGGTCGAATGGTGGTTGGCGGTGATGAAATAGAGGAGGTGGAGGAATATGTCTACCTAGGACAAGAATTGAACATGTGCCGAGACATTGAGAGGGAGATCTCGCGGAGGGTAAGGACCGGATGGAAGGCGTTCAACGGCATAAGGAATGTGCTCAAGGGGAGGTTGGACAAGACCACTCGCGCCAACCTCTTCAATAGCACAGTTTTACCTACAATGTTATATGGCAGTGAAACTTGGGCTACAACGAAAAGAGAAGCGCAGAGGGTGGTAACGGCTCAAAGTGCAATGGAGAGATCAATGCTAGGAATCTCGTTGAGAGAGCACATCAGGAGCGAAGTCATCAGACAGAAGTCCGGCGTGAGGGACGTTATCACGGAATATATGCGCAGCAAGTTCAGATGGGCTGGACACGTCACCCGGTCACCGATAATCGGTGGATCCGCGCAGTTGCCGAGTGGTACCAGCGCGAGCGGAAACGATCACTCGGAAGGCCTCCACTAGGGTGGAGTTACGATTTGAAGAATACGATTGGGACTACATGGATGAGGAAAGCACGATCCAGAGAGGAATGGACGACATGCTGTGACCAGCGGCGTTGAATGGACGCCCGACAGACTGGTCGGTCAAGGTGATCAAGGTGATATAGTCTATTAAAGTTCTTTCGTTGCACATCTGCAACATCATCAGTGGTGCTATTATGTTCCTCCTGTTGTATTGTACATCTACACCATCTTTATTTTAGAAATTAAAATAGATGATGAGGTAGTATGTCAACCCACGGATAAGTCTGGTTGACATACTACCTCATCATCTATTTTAATTTCTAAAATAAAGATGGTGTAGACATACAATACAACAGGAGGAACATAATAGCTCCACTGATGATGTTGCAGATGTGCAATGAAAGAACTTTGTTAGACTATATATATGTGTTTATATCTATATTATATCTGTATTTTTGACCGTTGGTCAGTCAATGGTAAACATTGATTGCCAAATGAATTAACTATAGAAATATAAAAGATAGAGAAGTGAAAACCAACCAAACAGTGAGTGTGTTCTGTTAATATTTCTGGCAATATTATTACAACAATATGACCCTCCCCAAGTATAACTATATTTGTTTCGACACACGATTTCATATCAAAAACCTTGCAAAACAAATATATATATATATATACCCTTTCCTCTTTACCTTGTTTACACCAACTCCCTCTGTCTCTCTCTTTCACTCTTTCCCTTTCTTTCCCTCACCCTTCCTTTTTGCCTCATATAACTCTCTCACTAGCTATCTATTTCTCCTCCTCTCCCCTCTCCCTCTCTACTTGTTTTCCCCAACTCCCCTTCTCCCCCCTCTCTATCGACCCCTACTCCTACCCCCATCACCACCACAGTTCTCTCTATTTCCCCAGCAGTGGTCAATCCTTATCTAGATAATATTTATATATATCTTATCCATTTATTAATAAATTTATACTTTGCTGCTGCCACCATTTTCAATATGTTGGCCCTGTCTATACAGCGGCGCCATCTCTTAGAAAAATACTTTCAAAGGAAACAGAACTAAATAACAACTAATGTGTCTTTGTGTGGGTGTTCATGTGTTTATAAGTGTGCATATGTAATGTATATATATATATATATATACATATATATATATATATATATATATATATATATATATATATATATATATATATATATATATATATATATATATATATATATATATATATATATATATATATATATATATATATATATATATATATATATATATGTATATATCTTTCGTTAACTACTTTTCCCATCTTGACGTTATAGTCGCATATATGTTATAGAATGCCATTAGCTTCTTGCTAAAACAATCTCTATACCTCTCATTTATATATATATATATATATATATATATATACATATATATATATATATATATATATAAATGTATATGTATATATATATATATATCATCATCATCGTCGATTAACATCTATCTTCCATGCTAGCATGGGTTATATATATATATATATATATTGCAAGCTTGTGTATGCATGCAAATAAATATGTGTGTGTGTGTAATTTACTTATTGAAATTGACACAATTGGCTCATCCAAAAACAAATATCAAAATGTTTGCAAAAACATATATATGACAAAAGTATATTGATCAGGGCTATTGATCAAAGTCATCAATCAAGACCTTTGATTAGGCCATATATTTATCAGCTCAGTCATTTAACTCATTTCATAAAACCCAAACTTAACAACACGAGGGTTTACATCAAGGCTTCTTTCATAATGTTTGAATTGAATTAGTTTGGCAAGTGACTTGATCTAAGATCATGTTTGGCAAGTGGCTTGATCTAAGATGACCACTTTACAGTGTGGACTGGGTGCTTTTTGTTGTGACACCTACATGACCACTTTACAGTGTGGACTGGGTGCTTTTTGTTGTGACACCTACATGACCACTTTACAGTGTGGACTGGGTGCTTTTTGTTGTGACACCTACATGACCACTTTACAGTGTGGACTGGGTGCTTTTTGTTGTGACACCTACATGACCACTTTACAGTGTGGACTGGGTGCTTTTTGTTGTGACACCTACATGACCACTTTACAGTGTAGACTGGGTACTTTTTGTTGTGACACCTACATGACCACTTTACAGTGTAGACTGGGTACTTTTTGTTGTGACACCTACATGACCACTTTACAGTGTAGACTGGGTACTTTTTGTTGTGACACCTACATGACCACTTTACAGTGTAGACTGGGTACTTTTTGTTGTGACACCTACATGACCACTTTACAGAGAGGACTGGGTACTTTTTGTTGTGACACCTACATGACCACTTTACAGTGTAGACTGGGTACTTTTTGTTGTGACACCTACATGACCACTTTACAGTGTGGACTGGGTACTTTTTGTTGTGACACCTACATGACCACTTTACAGTGTAGACTGGGTACTTTTTATTGTGACACCTACATGACCACTTTACAGTGTAGACTGGGTACTTTTTGTTGTGACACCTACATGACCACTTTACAGTGTAGATTGGGTACTTTTTGTTGTGACACCTACATGACCACTTTACAGTGTGGACTGGGTACTTTTTGTTGTGACACCTACATGACCACTTTACAGTGTAGACTGGGTACTTTTTATTGTGACACCTACGTGACCACTTTACAGTGTAGACTGGGTACTTTTTGTTGTGACACCTACATGACCACTTTACAGTGTAGATTGGGTACTTTTTGTTGTGACACCTACATGACCACTTTACAGTGTAGACTGGGTACTTTTTGTTGTGACACCTACATGACCACTTTACAGAGAGGACTGGGTACTTTTTATTGTGACACCTACATGACCACTTTACAGTGTGGACTGGGTACGTTTTGTTGTGACACCTACATGACCACTTTACAGAGAGGACTGGGTACTTTTTGTTGTGACACCTACATGACCACTTTACAGTGTAGACTGGGTACTTTTTGTTGTGACACCTACATGACCACTTTACAGTGTAGACTGGGTACTTTTTGTTGTGACACCTACATGACCACTTTACAGAGAGGACTGGGTACTTTTTGTTGTGACACCTACATGACCACTTTACAGAGAGGACTGGGTACTTTTAGTTGTGACACCTACATGACCACTTTACAGTGTAGACTGGGTACTTTTTGTTGTGACACCTACATGACCACTTTACAGTGTAGACTGGGTACTTTTTGTTGTGACACCTACATGACCACTTTACAGTGTAGACTGGGTACTTTTTGTTGCGACACCTACATGACCACTTTACAGAGAGGACTGGGTACTTTTTGTTGTGACACCTACATGACCACTTTACAGTGTGGACTGGGTACGTTTTGTTGTGACACCTACATGACCACTTTACAGAGACGACTGGGTACTTTTTGTTGTGACACCTACATGACCACTTTACAGTGTGGACTGGGTGCTTTTTGTTGTGTCACTTACATGACCACTTTACAGTGTAGACTGGGTACTTTTTATTGTGACACCTACATGACCACTTTACAGTGTAGACTGAGTACTTTTTGTTGTGACACCTACATGACCACTTTACAGTGTGGACTGGGTGCTTTTTGTTGTGACACCTACATGACCACTTTACAGTGTGGACTGGGTACTTTTTGTTGTGACACCTACATGATCACTTTACAGTGTGTACTGGGTACTTTTTGTTGTGACACCTATATGACCACTTTACAGTGTGTACTGGGGACTTTTTGTTGTGACACCTACATGACCACTTTACAGAGTGGACTGGGTACTTTTTGTTGTGACACCTACATGACCACTTTACAGTGTAGACTGGGTACTTTTTGTTGTGACACCTACACGACCATTTTGCAGTGTAGACTGGGTACTTTTTGTTGTGACACCTACATGACCACTTTACAGTGTGGACTGGGTGCTTTTTGTTGTGATACCTACATGACCACTTTACAGTGTGGACTGGGTGCTTTTTGTTGTGACACCTACATGACCACTTTACAGTGTGGACTGGGTACTTTTTGTTGTGATACCTACATGACCACTTTACAGTGTGGACTGGGTGCTTTTTGTTGTGACACCTACATGACCACTTTACAGTGTGGACTGGGTGCTTTTTGTTGTGACACCTACATGACCACTTTACAGTGTAGACTGGGTACTTTTTGTTGTGACACCTACACGACCATTTTGCAGTGTAGACTGGGTACTTTTTGTTGTGACACCTACATGACCACTTTACAGTGTGGACTGGGTGCTTTTTGTTGTGATACCTACATGACCACTTTACAGTGTGGACTGGGTGCTTTTTGTTGTGACACCTACATGACCACTTTACAGTGTGGACTGGGTGCTTTTTGTTGTGACACCTACATGACCACTTTACAGTGTGGACTGGGTGCTTTTCGTTGTGACACCTACATGACCACTTTACAGGGTGTACTGGGACTTTTTGTTGTGACACCTACATGACCACTTTACAGAATGGACTGGGTACTTTTTCTTGTGACACCTACATGACCACTTTACAATGTGGACTGGATGATTTTTGTTGTGACACCTACATGACCACTTTACAGTGTGTACTGGGTGTTTTTGTTGTGACACCTACATGACCACTTTACAGTGTGGACTGGGTACTTTTTGTTGTGACACCTACATGACCACTGACACTGACATGAAACAACAACAAATACAACAATAACAATAAGTCTAATAATGATTTCTATCAACCTTGCAAGGATGAAAGGCAAAGTTGACCTCAACTGGACTTTATTCCAGAACATTACCAAAGCAGAACTAATAATGTTTTCTAATTTAGGCACAAAACCTGAAATTTGGGGAAAAGGAAATGTTAGGGATTAATAATAATGATAATAATAATAATGGTTTCTGATTTAGGCAGAAGGCCAACAATTTGGGGTGGGGAAACTCGGTCAAATCCACCCCAGTGTATTACTGGTACTTTATGTTATCGCTAATCTATATTATAATAAGAGCACTGTCTGTCTGTCCATTGAGAGCACCAAGAAATATGTACATAGAGAGAGAAAAGGGGACACTGTGTTTTGAAGGGGACAGATAGAGGTGGATAAAAGTTACAATGTTACCCACATCTATAGAGAGGGGAGAGGGAGCGCCAAATGAAAGAGATGTACATAGATAGAGGGAAATCATTTGTTTAGAGACAGAGAGTAGGTGTGTGTGAGAGATTGTGTGTGTGTGTGTGTGAGAGTGTGTGAGAGTCTGTGAGAGTGTGTGTGCGTGTGACGGTCTGTGAGAGTGTGTGTGTGCATGTGAGAGTGTGTGAGTGTGTGTGAGTGTGTGTGTGTGTGAGAGAGTGTGTGAGAGTGAGTGTGTGAGTGTGTGTGTGAGAGTGTGAGAGTGACTGTGTGTGTGTGAGAGTGTGTGAGAGTGTGTGAGAGTGTGTGAGAGTGTGACTGTGTGAGAGAGTGTGTGAGAGTGAGTGTGCGTGTGTGTGTGTGTGAGAGTGAGTGAGTGTGTGTGAGAGTGGGTGTGTGTGGGAGAGTGTGTGAGAGTGTGTGAGAGTGTGTGAGAGTGTGTGAGAGTGTGACTGTGTGAGAGAGTGTGTGAGAGTGAGTGTGCGTGTGTGTGTGAGAGTGAGTGAGTGTGTGTGAGAGTGGGTGTGTGTGCGAGAGTGTGTTAGAGTCTGTGAGAGTGTGTTTGTGCTTGTGAGAGTGTGTGAGAGTGTGTGTGTGCGTGTGAGAGTGTGTGAATGTGTGTGAGTGTGTGTGTGTGAGAGGGTGCGTGTGTGTGAGTGTGTGTGAGAGTGTGCGAGAGAGAGTGTGAGAGTGTTTATGTGTGAGAGTGTGTGAGAGTGTGTGTGTGTGAGAGTGTGTGAGAGTGTGTGAGAGAGTGTGAGAGTGTGTGAGAGTGTGTGTGTGAGAGTGTGTGAGTGTGTGAGAATGTGTGAGAGTGTGTGAGAGTGTGTGTGTGAGAGAGTGTGTGAGAGTGTGTGAGAGTGTGTGTGTGTGAGAGTGTGTGAGAGTGTGTGAGAGTGAGTGAGAGTGTGTATATGTGAGAGTGTGTGAGAGTGTGTGTGTGAGAGTGTGTGAGCGTGTGTGTGCGAGAGTGTGTGAGAGTCTGTGAGAGTGTGTCTGTGCGTGTGAGAGTGTGTGAGAGTGTGTGTATGCGTGTGAGAGTCTGTGAGTGTGTGTGAGTGTGTGTGTGTGAGAGGGTGCGTGTGTGTGAGTGTGTGTGAGAGTGTGTGAGAGTGTGTGAGATGAGAGTGAGTGTGTGTGGGAGTGTGTGTGTGTGAGAGTGTGTGAATGTGTGAGAGTGTGTGTGTGTGAGAGTGTGCGTGTGTGTGAGTGTGTGTTAGAGTGTATGAGAATGAGTGTGAGAGTGCGTGTGTGGGAGAGTCTGTGGTGAGTGTGTGAGAGTGTGTGTGAGAGTGTATGAGAGTGTGTGAGAGTGTGTGTGTGTGAGTGTGTGTTAGAGTGTGTGAGAGTGTGTGAGAGTGTGTGTGTGAGAGAGTGTGAGAGTGTGTGAGAGTGTGTGAGAGTGTGTGTGTGTGAGAGTGTGTGAGAGTGTGTGAGAGTGTGTGTGTGTGTGAGAGCGTGTGAGAGTGTGTGTGTGAGTGTGTGAGAATGTGTGAGAGTGTGTGTGTGTGAGAGTGTGTGAGAGTGTGTGAGAGTGTGTGTGTGTGTGAGTGTATGTGAGAGTGTGTGTGTGAGAGTGTGTGTGTGTGAGAGTGTGTGTGTGAGGGTGTGTGTGTGAGAGTGTGTGAGAGTGTGTGAGAGTGTGTGTGTGAGAGTGTGTGTGTGGGAGAGTGTGTGAGAGTGTGTGTGTGAGAGTGTGTGAGAGTGTGTGAGAGTGAGTGAGAGTGTGTATATGTGAGAGTGTGTGAGAGTGTGTGAGAGTGCGTGAGTGTGTGTGTGTGTGACAGAAAAGAGAGAGAAGATGTTGCCCTCATCTCGTAATAATTATAGAAATGTCACAGCAAAAGAATTTGAGAAACTATCTAAACCCGAAGACCTTGCGATAGAGATATCTAGGATAAAAAAGGATCCCTAACTCCTTGGGGAGTCATAGAGGCCCCGTCATACAGAGTGTCTAGGGCACTTTAAACCTGGCGGAGCCCAACCCTCTCCAGGTCTGAACACAGCTGAGTTTTTCTACAGAGGAAGAATGAACCCAGTAGTGGACTGGTACTTTTTTATCCACCTCGAAAGCATGAAAGGCAAGGATGTGGCAATTAACAACCAAAATCCTCTCTGTTGTTGCATGTGCCCTGGGAATGATCAGGAAAGGTGCCACAACAACAAAAGGCACTCAGTCCATCCTGTAATGGGGTTGTACTGGTGCCATGATAGAAGCTTCAAATGCTTTTAATATGTAAGGGGTTTGGCAGGTTGGCATTAGAAGGAGCATCCCACCATAGAAAACGAAGAAAGAAAGAGAATGTCTAAGCAAGACATGGTCACCTGACCTGTCTAGCTTCATCATGTGACAGCCAATCCAACCAATGCCAGCATAGAAAATAGTCTTTATACAGAGAGGTTGATGATAATGATTATGATATGTTGTACATAAGAAAATGGAAATTCATAGAAGGTAGATTATTTTAAATGCTTCACTGACCAAAACCAGCCTCAGATCTTAAAATGAAATTGTCCTTTCCCTGATATTCCAGATATAATTGAAGAGAATTCCTACTGTGAAGTTCTGTGGGAAATTACTAAAAACGGCACCATCAAAGATGGCAGCAGAAACATTTGATGTCAAATAGAATATGACAAACATGATCGAAGTTTTAAAGTTACCAAAAAACATAAGTAGCGGTTTAGGAGACAGGGGTGGAGGGAGAGGGGAGGGGGGAGAGAAAACAAAAAATATATATAAAAAACAACTTAAAGAACATCATTAACAACAACACCAGCAACAACATAAAACATTAACAACAAAAGCAACAACATAAAAAACAACAAAATTAATAATAATAATAATAATAATAATAATAATAATAAGAAGAAGAAGAAGAAGAAGAAGAAGAAGAAGAAGAAGAAGAAGAAGAAGAAGAAGAAGAAGAACAACAACAACAACAGCAATATGATTGTACGATGAGGGATATATATAGAAATATCACCCTAATACCTTCTTTGTACTTAAGATGTGAGAGAAGAAAGGAGAGAAAACTAGAAAAAAAAAAGATAAAAAGGATGGAAGAAGAGGAAAAGAAATTAAATGAAAGAAGCTGGAAAGAAAGGAAGAGAGAGAGAAAAACAGAAAATAAGAAAGGAAAGAAGTTCTTTTACTATTTCATTACCATATTTCTCATGAAAGACACTACATATGAGTTTCATATAATGTGGGAAAAAATTGGAAGGATTTAGTAGTATAACTCAGTTTAAAGCTTGGTTTGGAACATAACTTAACAAAGGTTCTAACATATGATTATGTTATGATGGGAGGTTTTTAGAAAGATCCATACAGCATGTTATTTGACTTGGAATGTTATGTAAGTTGAAGGAAACATCCTCAGTTGATGATAGAAATACGATTATGAACCCATTGTTTATCTTTTGGCAACCATGCAAACTTTCTTCTTTATTTCAGGAAAGGAAAGCCAAAAGTAATTCACCTAGCACTTCCCTCCCCATGTATTCCTTTCCCTCTTACAGTGAACTCCAGCATTTCAGAGCTGACACCATCAATGTAGGCATGATGAAAGGAAGATCAGGAGAGATTGTAGAGATGCTGGAGCAAAAGAAAATTGATGAGTGTTGTGTACAAGAGACTAGATGGATAGAAACACTAGCTAGACTCCTTGTGGGCAAAAAAATGCTACACATTCCTCTGGGTCTGCAATAAAAACAGGTTGGGTGGAGTATGTATTATGTTAGCAGAAAAATGGGCAGATAAGGTAATTGTTGTAAATAGAATGACCGATAGAATTATTAAAATTAGACTAGTCATAAATAGAATAACCACAGCAATTATATTTGCATATGCACCTTAATCTGAACTGTCAGATGAACTAAAAGACAGGTTTTACCAACCCCTATTTCACACTACTTCCCTAATTAATGACAGTAACTTCATAATCATTGCATGTAAATTTAACAGTCCTGTTGGGCAACATTGTGATGGTCTCTACAGGGTCCACACAGATTTTTGGTTTGCCATGAGAAATGAGGAAGGTTTCAGACTCCTGGAATTCTGCAGCAGCAATCATCTATCTATCTGTAACACAAACTTCCAAAAATATATATATAATTCCTATAGGATATAGACAATATGCCCCCACACCCTCCCACTGCAAAGTAGTCGTGGAGGTGCCACGACAAAAAAGCACCCAGCCCACACTGTAAAGTGGATGTGTAGGACCACGGAAAAAAGCACCCAGCACTCACTGTAAATGAGGTTGGTGTTAGGAAGGGCATCCAGCTGTAAAAATCAAGCCAGAATCAGTTCCTGCATGAGCAAGACAAAGTCAGCCAACTTGACACTGCCCACAACAGGACAACCCGTCTAACCCATGCTAGCATGGAAGAACGGATGTAAAACGGATGTAAAACGGATGTAAAACGGATGTAAAAATGATGATGATGATGATAATTCCTATAGTTTGGAGAATGAGTGATTCCATTATGTGATGTGAGGGTGTGTTAGTATCAAACAATGGAATATACCACAGTCATGTACAGTTGGAGTATGCTCTTTCTTGATAGTACAGATGTCTATGGAATACTCAGCCACCTGTACTATACTATCAACATGGACTGTACTTTTAATAGTCCAGGCTTGTTACACACTGTGTCCTGCTGAAACTTCTTGAGTACTACGTTAAAGGTTTGTACAAATGTCTGTGGAATACTCAGGCACTTGCTCTATATCAAGATAGACTATTCAGTGAAGTATGTCAGATAAATAACTACACTGCCTCAGTGTCAGTGTGTGTCTGTGAAACATATACACCAGGTCTGAACACAGAGGAACCAAACTTCCACTGTCACTGCCTCTGTCTCTCCCACTCTCCCCATCTCTCTCATATACACCAGGTCTGAACACAGAGGAACCAAACTCCCACTGTCACTGCCTCTGTCTCTCCCACTCTCCCCATCTCTCTCATATACACCAGGTCTGAACACAGAGGAACCAAACTCCCACTGTCACTGCCTCTGTCTCTCCCACTCTCCCCATCTCTCTCATATACACCAGGTCTGAACACAGGAACCAAACTCCCACTGTCACTGCCTCTGTCTCTCCCCATCTCTCAGTATTATGAGTAAATGAGCGCCCCATGCACTGGACACACTGTGACCCTGGTGGACAGAATAGAGAAGGTGTCTCCCTGGAGGATGGTGAGGGAGATGTGCTGGAAGGGCCATTCCTGTAATTCTATAGTCCAAGCTTGTGATGAAATTCTTTAGTACTATATTAAAAGTACAAGTGAATGTGGATTACTCAGCCACATCTATGTTAATTTAAAGAGTAAGCTGTTCCATTGACCAACCAGGTGGAACACTCATCATCGAGGAAACTGAAGAAGGACCATTTATCTGTTATCAACTATAATGAAACAGCAATTGTAAAGCTGAACCTGTATTTAAATCAATTATACCATTTTGGCTCTCTTCTAGAGTTGACCTATTTCAGTCTCTGTCAGCAGATGATTTCAAGTCTACATCTAAAAAACAGCCTATATATATATATACATGTATATATATATATATATATATATACATATATATATATATATATATATATATATATATATATATATATATATATATATATACATTTATATACACATGTATAGAATATAAATAGATAAAAGAAGGAACAAGTATACTGAAGTAGATAATGATAAAAAGTGAAAATAAAATAAAATAAAATTTATTATTATTATTATTTGTTGTTGTTGTTGCTATTGTACTTGAAAAGGAGAAAAAAGGTGGGGGTGGGAGAAAAGAACAGATAATCAGCCAATGTGAAGGCTTATAATAAATTGGTGCCGAAGTATTGATCTGAAATAGACAGAGATTGGTTAGTTGAAGTGGTTTTTGTGTCATTCAAGTAGAGAGAGAAAGTTTGGTGTAATTGTTGGCAACTGTGCCAAACACTGAATTATCTAACTGTAACTATATGTAACAATATGTAACTATATATAACAATATGTAACTATATGTAACAATATGTAGCTATATGTAACAATATGTAACTATATATCACTATATATAACTATATATCACTATATATAACTATGTATCACTATATGTAACTATATAACACTATATGTAACTATATATCACTATATATAACTATATATCACTATATATAACTATATATCACTATATATAACTATATATCACTATATATAACTATATATCACTATATGTAACTATTGATATAAAAAACTATTGATGTAAAAACCTATCATAATTCTATGTAAAAATCATTATCTTAAGTTCCAAACACCAGTTAAATAATGAGAAAATTAATTCTATTATTGTGGATTAGGAGTATGGGTAGAGCATCAGACAACAGGCTTTGCAGCATAGAGTTATGACCCTTTATGGTCTGTGTTCACATCCCATCAAGGTTAACTTTGCCTTTCTTCCTTACAGGGTCGATAAAATAAAGTACCAGTAATACACTGGGGTTGATTTAATTGACTTTCCTTTTGCACAAAATTGCTGGCCTTGTGCCTAGATCAAAAACCATTATTAAATCTTTCAAGATTCTAGAATAAATTTAAATATTGTAGGCATATGACAAAAATCACCCCTTCCTCACTATAAAGTGGTCATGCAGGTGTCATGATAAAAAGCACCCAGCATTCACTGTAAATGAGGTTGGTGTTAAGGAAGGGAAACCAGTTGTAGAAACAAAGGCAGTTCTGTAGGAGCAAGACATGGTCACCTGATCTGGTTATCTCACAACAGGACAACTCGTCTAACCCATGCTAGTGTGAAAATCAATGTTAAACTGTGATGATGATGACAGTGTCTTTCATATGGTATGAAAACATTTAAATATATTTTTAAGATGATATATCTAAATGCTAATAGATCCTTCATTAGTTTCAATGATCAGTTGTCCAATCTACTAAAAATGCGATTTATGAATTAATGTAAGTGGCTGAATATTCCTAGATACATGAACCCATAATATAATGACACTGAAAATTATTGTGTACAGTGCTCAGGTGCACTACAACTCATCAAAGGTGCATGTATAGTATATAGAATAATGTAGAAATGTCAGGAAAGTGAACAGTGTATGGAGCGGGAATATTAGGTGTAGTGTTGGTCAATTTCAGGAATCATGGAGGTTTTAAAGGATGCAGTGTCCCAACAGCTAGCAACTGATGCAGGGAGTTTGTTCCATGGCACAATGTCACATGGCTGGACTTTTCAATTACAATTCATCGTGTATTAATACAGAAATGGCTGAATATTCCACATACATGGATATCCTTCACTCTTGCTATCAGAGAAAGTGGGTGTTAGACAGTGGTGATGATGAGGATGATGATGATGGTGGTGATGATGGTGATGATGATGATGATGGTGGTGATGGTGGTGATGGTGATGATGGTGATGACTCTGTGCTCCACAATATGTAACAAAGCTGGATATTTCAATTACAGGTACAATCCACAGCACTTCCCCACAACAACTCATGTTTACAATGTAAATTTCTTAACCACTCAACCAAACCAGTATCTCTGCATGGTCACTTGGTTTGCTAGAAATGGTAGCTATCTATTCTTCAGATACCTTGAGTTGAAAAGGGAGGAACATGAAAATAAATGATTTCTGCTGTGAAAACAACCAAAGTCATTGTTTATATTGCTTATATTTAAGTTATATTTAGTTAATATTAATGCTTTAGCATTTAAACCGGCTGTATCTGGCCAGAATTCTCTCACCTCTTTCTGTTCAAACTGGCTGTAAAGGCCACTCATTCTGATGTTAAGTTATTTTTCTCAAATATAAATAACATAAAAATCTCATAGATTTGATATTATGTTAGATAATAGAGACAGGAAGCACACGCACACCCCTGCAAAAATCGACCCTTCCCCACGAATGTTGACAAATGCCCAAAACTCCGAGTTGGTACGATCAATGTAGGCTCAATGAAAGGAAGAGCAGGAGAAATCATAGAGATGCTAGAGCGAAAGGAAATTGATGTATGCTGTGTGCAAGAGACTAAATGGAGAGGAGAGTCTGCTAGAGTCCTTGTAGGAAAAAGTCAGTGCTACAAATTTTTCTGGGTGGGAAATGATGATGGGATAGGTGGTGTAGGTATACTACTAGCTGACAAGTGGGTAGATAAAGTAATCTCAGTGTACAGGGTAAATGTAAGAATCATTAAACTCAGACTAGCCCTCAATAAAACAATTACCACAATAATTGTTTCTACTTTTGGCACAAGGCCATCAATTACCCAGTGCATTACTGGTACTTTATTTTATCGACCCCGTAAGGATGAAAGGCAAAGTTAACCTCGGTGGGATTTGAACTCAGACCGCAAAGGGACGTAACTATGCTGGAAAGCATGGCGTCCGACCCTCTACCGATACTGCCAAGCCATACCACAATAATATCAGCTTATGCACTCCAATCGGGGTTGCCAGACGAACTTAAGGATAGGTTTTACGAGTCCCTAATGCACACTACTGCTCTAACAAACGACAATGACTTCCTAATCATCGCAGGAGATTTTAACGGACACGTAGGTAAACATTGTGACGGCTTCAATAGAGTCCATGGAGGCCATGGGGTTGGCACAAGAAATGAAGAAGGATTCAGACTTCTAGAATTTTGCGATGCCAATGACATGTCGATATGTAACACAAACTTCAAAAAATCACCTGATCACCTATAGATCAGGGGAGCACTCTAGTCAGATAGATTTTATCCTCATCAGAGGACGTGACAGATGGACGGTCGTAAACACAAAAGCCTTCCCTAGTGAGGAATGTAGCTCCCCACATAGCTTAGTTGTCAGCGACCTCACGGTCAGAACTAGACGAGGCCAACCTGGAGAAGAAAGATCTGGAAGCTGAAAGACCCCTCAGCCAGTAACAGATTTAAAGATATTTTACTCAACGCGTACGACAGTAAAGAAGAACAGATAGAGACATTCAATGTAGAAGAGAACTGGGAGTTCCTAAAAAATAACTTACTAGAGGCGACGGATGAGATCTGAGGCTGGAGTAAGACCTCAAGCAGGAGGAGAGTGACTTGGTGGTGGAACAATAAGGTAGATGAGGCAGTTAAGGCCAAGAGACAGGCATGGAAAGAATGGAAGAATGGGGGAAGCAGGGTACATTACATAGAGACCAAGAGGGAAGCTAGGCGACAAGTATACTTAGCTAGGAGGGAAGCAGAGGATAGAAAATTCAAGCATGTTTTGCAACGTGAGGACCAGAAACAGGAGGTGTTTAAGATTGCGAGGCAGTATGTGAGAGAGAATTGTGATGTCATTGGAGAGAAGTGTATCCGGAATGATAAAGATGAACTTGCCCTCACAAGTGCTGAGAAGAAAGATGCATTGAAGAGCCATTATGATAGATTACTAAATGAGGAGAATCCATGGGAAGAAGAGACCCTACCCCTATAGAGGGGCCAGCAATACAAGTCAGCAGCGGAGCAGTAAGTAAAGCAATCAAAGATATGAAGATGGGGAAGGCAACTGGTCCATCGGGTATAGCTGCCGAGATGCTGAAGGCATCTGGGTCTGTAGGTCACACTATAACCACACACGTATTGTTAACCAGATAATAATAGAAGGTGTCATACCAAAAGATTGGTACAGTAGCATCATTGTCAACTGATACAAAGGTAAAGGTGATGCATTAGATAGAGGAAACTATAGAGGTATAAAGCTGATGGACCAGGTCATGAAAGTAACTGAAAGAGTTATAGCACAGTTGATTAGGGACCGGGTGAAACTAGATGAGATGCAATTTGGGTTTGTACCAGGAAGAAGCACCACTGATGCCTTCTTCGTTTTGAGGCAGTTACAGGAAAAGTACCTAGCTAAAAGTAAGCCACTCTACCTGGCATTCGTCAATCTCGAGAAAGCCTTTGACAGAGTTCCACGTGCTATAATCTGGTGGGCTCTTAGAAAACTAGGAGTAGATGAATGGCTTGTGAAAGCTGTACAAGCCATGTATAGGGGAGCAGTCAGCAAAGTTAGGATTAGCAATGAGTATAGCGAGGAATTTAGCGTACAGGTCGGTGTCCACCAGGGCTCTGTTCTTAGCCCTCTCCTGTTCATCATAGTCCTGCAGGCAATAACGGAGGAGTTTAAGACCAGATGCCCATGGGAACTCCTGTATGCTGATGACCTCGCACTTATAGCTGAATCTATGGTAGAACTAGAGAAGAAATTTAAAACTTGGAAGCAGGGACTAGAAAGAAAGGGTCTCAAAGTCAACATGACAAAGACTAGGGTCCTTGTAAGTAGACGAGAAAACAGAACCCAGATCCCCTCAGGGAAATGGCCTTGCTCAGTATGTAGGGAAAGGTGTAGGTAGGAACTCCATTCTCTGCCCCAAATGCAAACAATGGGTACACAAGAGATGTAGCGGGATCTCGGGAAGCTTAATTAAGAATGTAGGATTCACATGCAGCAGCTGTACTGGGACAGCAAGCAGCAAACAGCCACAGGAAACAAGTACCACCAATCTCTGGGAGGGCCCTGTAGAAACAGTAGACAGCTTCTGCTACCTAGGTGACCGAATTAGCAGCGGAGGTGGGTGTTCAGAAAGTACAATAACTAGGGTAAGAACGGGATGGAAGAAGTTTAGGGAACTACTACCACTGCTAGCTGCAAAAGGCTTCTCCCTCAGAATGAAAGGCAGACTGTATGATACGTGTATCCGAACAGCGATGTTGCATGGTAGTGAGACCTGGGCGCTGAAGGTGGAAGACTTACGTAGATTAGAAAGAAACGAAGCCTGCATGCTCCGATGGATGTGTAATAGTAATATATGCGACCGACAAAGCATAAATGAATTGAGAGAGAGACTGAGCATAAGAGGTATCAAATGCTGTGTGCAGGAGAGGCGGTTGTGTTGGTATGGACATGTGATGCGTATGAAGGATGACAGCTGCATAAAAAGGTGCAGAGCACTAGAAGTCAATGGAAACCACGGAGTGGGGAGACCCAAGAAGACCTGGGATGAGGTGATAAAAGCCGACCTTACCCAATTACACCCCACTGTATATGAGGTTAGTGTTAGGAAGGGCATCCAGCTGTAGAAATCAAGCCAAAATCAGTTAATGTATGAGCAAGGCATGGTCAGCCGACCGGACACTGCCCACAACAGGACAATCCGTCTAACCCATGCTAGCGTGGAAGAACGAACGTAAAACGGTGAGGATGAATTATGTAAGATAAAGCCTTTACCACAAAAATACAATAGTAAATATAGAGTAATGTAAATGCTAAAGGGTTAAAATATTTAATTTACAATCACTCTGTAGTGACATTTTAAAGTTGATTGTTGATCTAATGTGGAGTATATTCATTCTCTATTGTATACACACATATATATACACCTGTAGCTGAAGGAATTATGAAGTAAGAACATGTCGTACCATTAAAATATTACTTTTTTAATCACTGATTCCTGAAAACGTTGAATGATTTTTACATCTAGACACAACTGAAATCTTCCTTTATCCAAACTTATTTGAATGTCACCATCACTATTATTATTATTTCATGCCCATTTTCTCAGCTAGCATGGGTCTTCACAGACAGAATTAGCACACAAGCTGAGCTCCTAATCTCTGAGATGGGCCAGAGTCTCACATCTCACTGTCTTATATTCCTGCATTCTTCCAAGTTCATTTTATCATAATACCATCACTGGGGAGGTTGTTATATACAATAATAATAATAAAATTATTGTGTAAAGTGCTCAGGTGCACTACAACTCGTCAAAGGTGCATGTATAGTACATAGAATAATATACAAATGTCAGGGAAGTGAATAGTGTATGAGTCATGATATACATGTGTGTATGTGTATGTGTATGGAGGGGGAACATTAGGTGTAGTGTTGGCGAATCTCAGGAAGCATGGAGGTTATAAAAGATGCAGTGTCTCGGCAGCTAACAACTGATGCAGGTAGTTTGTTCCATGCTTCAGCAACTCTGAGCGTGAAAAAAATGTTTCCAAAAGTGATGGGACCTGTGCTGTTTTCAGACTTTGTAAGCATGTCCACGTGTGTTAGACACATGGAAATCAAAAAGGTACTCAGGGTTGTTGTTGGCAAGATGGTTAATAATTTTGTGGGTGTTTACCAAGTCAGTTGCTAGACGTCGGAGTTTCAATGTATCCATGTCCAGGGAAGCAAGGTGTTCAGAGTATGGTAGATGCCTGATGGAGGGTATTCGCTTGGTTGCACATCTCTGAACAGTTTCCAGGCGGTCAATATTCTGAGCAAGATAGGGATTCCAGACTGGTGATGCAAATTCTAAGTGTGGCTGCACCATAGCCATGTACAGCCTTAAATAGATAGCTGGAGAGTGGCTGACAGAGTGATGCTAAGACACCCTCGGCCTTCTTGACAATTTTAGAGACGTGCTTCGTCCAACGCAAATCGCTGCTGACCGTAATGCCCAGGTCACATTCACAAGAAGACTTCTTGATATTAGTGTTGTGGAGGGAGTATATGGACACTGGGTTTTTACTCCCAAAATGCATGGTGGTACACTTGTCCACAGCTAACTTGAGTTGCCAGTCTGTGATCCATTGTTGCATTGTGTCCAGGTCAGATTGCAGGCAAGATCTATAGTGTTCAGGATCTGTCCTTTTTATCTCAACACTTTTTATTTAACCCAGCTGAAGAGTCCACCTAACACTTTGTCTCACTGGTTTTCTATGGTTAGATGCCCTTCCTGTTATATTCTTCTTAGAAATAGAATTATGGATTGGTAGAATTGGCAGAAGCAAGAGAGAAATTCCTAGGGTTTAGTTACATTTCTTTAAAATTCTGGTTTCAAATTCTACCAAAGTTAACTTTATTTTTTATCCTTTTGGGATCAATAAAATAGATACCAGTGATATACTGAGGGTTATATGATTGCCTGTACCTGACACCACGGGGTTTCCCAAAATTATTCAAATGTAGAACCCTTTTTTGGTTCAGAAACTTTTGGGGGAATCTCAAAGTCTAATATTGTTATATGGTTGTAATATAAATATACCCCTCAACTTTTGTTATGGAACTGCAGACACTCCTTTGTGGAACCCTTAGGTTCTTTGGAACCGACTTTGGGAACCACTGCTGTAAGGAATCTTGTTTAACTGCTCTAACAGTTCCATAAATCCCTTGCCATGGACTAGTACTATATCTATCCACCACCATCTACCCCCAAATGGATGAAAGGTATTATTGACCTTGGCTCTAGTGCAACGCCTTTTATCTGATGTTCTAAGAATTCTGCTGCTTGATTCACAGTTTTACAAGAATGAACATGAATAGAAAGAAATGTCAGTGAGTGACAAGCTGTCTGAAGAATTGATCGAAATGTTTAGTGAAGAGTCTAGTAAAAGACAGTAGAATTGAACCCAACTAAACCAATCCTGGTTTAGTTGGGTTCCAAACATGGTAAACAATGAGCTAAGGGTATTTGTTTCAAGATAAAATATAATACAGGGTATCATGTCTAACTACTCTAGCAACTCCACCATTCCACTGCTATGGAGTGCTATTTCATAATAATAACAATGAAAATTATTGTGTACAGTGCTCAGGTGCACCACAACTCATCAAAGGTGTGTGCATAGTATATAGAATAATGTACAAATGTCAGGAAAGTGAACAGTGTATGAGTCATGATATACACACAGTGTATGTATGTGTATGATGGGGGATATCAGGTGTAGTATTGGTGAATTTTAGGAAGCATGGAAGTTTTGAAGGATGCAGTGTCTCACAGCTAACAACTGATGCAGGTAGTTTATTCCATGTTTCAGCAACTCTGAGTGTGAAAAAACGTTTCCAAAAGTCATGAGAACTGTACTATTTTCTTTTATATTGACCCATATAGAATGAAGGGCATTGTTAGATTTGAACTGAAAGTGTATAGGGCCAAAACATATATCCAAAGATATCCTATAATATTCTAAAGACTCAGCAAATATACCAATTAGATTATTTAACACTTTTAATACCAAACCGACCGAACCTGTCTCTTGTTCTATGAAACAAAACCTTTCCTTTTAAAGGTTTCTATTTAGATTAAATCCCCCAACACAATTTTATATAAAAAAACATTTTTTGTGTTGCATATGCTATCTTAATAATTAGATAGCTAATAATTTTAACAAATCCTTCCAAATTCTTGCTTAATTAATTGAAATGCAGTGTATGTTATTAGAAATATTGTAATGAAGGGTTAAAGAAAAATAAAGATGTGAAAGCAGATGTGTTTAAATGTGTTTAAATATGTTTTAAAAATGTGTTTAGATTCTTTACAAAACATAAATAAAATGAAAAAGAAATAAAATGTATTTAGATTCTTAAAAGATAGAAAAATGTGGATTTCTTTAATTAAAAATCTTTCTTTAATAACAAATGCCAAAATATAAAAGATGTGGGGAGGAGAAAAATAAATAAATGAAACAAGAGAGTTAATTAGTTGTTGATTGTTAGTTGTAAAACAATGATTAGAAATGTTTTATTGTGAGAGGGAAATAGTTTCTCTGATTTTTATATAAAACAAGAATTTTACTACAACAACTGAAACAGGTTGGAAGACAGGGTTCCTGGAACAACAACCACTGCAAGTAGTTCCAAGGTTCCTGTATATATACATACATTGTATATTTATATGCATATTTGTATGTATATATGAATGTATATAAGCATGTATGTATATATATATGCATGCATGTATGTATATATATATGTGAGAGAATTGGGAGTGTGTAACACTCCACTTATCAAATAGGCAGTATATTATCTATTTTTATCTATTTCTTATCTATTTTTTATCTATTTTTTATCTATTTTTTATCTATTTTTTATCTATTTTTTTATCTATTTTTTATCTATTTTTTATCTATTTTTATCTACCTCTCATCTATTTTTTATCTATTTTTTATATATTTTTTATCTATTTTTTATCTACCTCTTATCTATTTTTTATCTATCTCTATCTCTTAACTTGGGCCCATCCGTCTATGATATGTTATTTGTATTAGTGTATACTGTATGTGTTGCATACGGGTGCTTGTGTGTAGGTGCATGCGTGTGCTCATGCTTATGCGTATACTTGTATGTAGCTGCATGTTAACGGAACCCTGCCCAACTGTGAGTGATAACATTTCTTATTTTTCATTTTTATTTTTATTTTTATTTTTATTCTTATTTTTATTCTTATTTTTATTTTTATGTTTATTTTTATTTTACTCTTTTCTTATTTTACTCCTTTTACTTTACTCTTTAAACTCCTCCCAACTTATGGTATCCCAACATATATTCTTCTGTTTTGGCTTTGTCAATGCTTGTATACTATGTATTTACTCTTTATGCTCTGAAGAGTCCCACTTCTAGTGTGGACGAAACACTGTTAGCAATTAAAGATATACCTATGTTCTAAGCGCTCTTTGTTGTTAATTGTATGTATATATATGCATGTATATATATATATATATGCATATATGTATGTATATCATGATGATGATGATATATATATATGCATATATACATTCATATATACATATATACATGCAAGCATATACACATAGAGGCATATATAGATATAGTAATTATTATCAAGAGAAACAGTTGCCTTTGCAGCTATTCTGACCTACTTCTGTGGAGCCTCTCTATAAAAGACATAAAACAGCCAATCAGAATAATGATGGCAGATTCTGGTTAGGTAATGATATAATTGTTTCTACTTTAGGCACAAGGCCAGCAATTACTCAGTACATTACTGGTACTTTATTTTATCGACCCCGTAAGGATGAAAGGCAAAGTTAACCTCGGCGGGATTTGAACTCAGATCATAAAGCGACGTAACTCTATGCTAGAAAGCATGGGGTCCAACCCTCTACCAATACTGCCAATCCACCACCTACCATGGCGTCCAACCCTCTACCTATACTGCCAATCCAGCACCCTACCATGGTGTCAGACCCTCTACCAATACTGCCAATCCACCACCCTAACATGGCGTCCAACCCTCTACCTATACTGCCAATCCACCACCTACCATGGCGTCCAACCCTCTACCAATACTGCCAATCCACCACCCTACCATGGTGTCAGACCTTCTACCAATACTGCCAATCCACCACCTAACATCGTGTCAGACCCTCTACCTATACTGCCAATCCACCACCCTACCATGGTGTCAGACCCTCTACCAATACTGCCAATCCCCCACCCTAACATGGCGTCCAACCCTCTACCAATACTGCCAATCCCCCACCCTAACATGGCGTCCAACCCTCTACCGATACTGCCAATCCCCCACCCTAACATGGCGTCCAACCCTCTACCGATACTACCAATCCACCACCCTAACATGGTGTCAGACCCTCTACCAATACCACCAATCCACCACCCTAGCATGATGTCAGACCCTCTACCTATACTGCCAATCCACCACCCTAACATGGTGTCAGACCCTCTACCAATACTACCAATCCACCACCTAACATGGTGTCAGACCCTCTACCAATACTACCAATCCACCACCTACCATGGCTTCCAACCCTCTACCAATACTACCAATCCACCACCCTACCATGGCATCCAACCCTCTACCAATACTACCAATCCACCACCCTAACATGGTGTCAGACCCTCTACCTATACTGCCAATCCAGCACACTAACATGGTGTCGGACCCTCTTCCAATACTACCAATCCACCACCCTAGCATGGTGTCAGACCCTCTACCAATACTGCCAATCCACCACCTAACATGGTGTCAGACCCTCTACCAATACTACCAATCCACCACCCTAACATGGTGTCAGACCCTCTACCAATACTGCCAATCCACCACCTAAGATGGTGTCAGACCCTCTACCAATACTGCCAATCCACCACCTAACATGGTGTCAGACCCTCTACCAATACTGCCAATCCACCAGCTAACATGGCGTCAGACCCTCTACCAATACTACCAATCCACCACCTAACATGGTGTCAGACCCTCTACCAATACTGCCAATACACCACGCTAGCATGGTGTCAGACCCTCTACCAATACTACCAATCCACCACCTAACATGGTGTCAGACCCTCTACCAATACTGCCAATCCACCACCTAACATGGTGTCAGACCCTCTACCAATACTGCCAATCCAGCACACTAACATGGTGTCCAACCCTCTACCAATATTGCCAATCCACCACCTACCATGGTATCAGACCCTCTACCAATACTACCAATCCACCACCCTAGCATGGTGTCAGACCCTCTACCAATACTGCCAATCCACCACCTAACATGGTGTCAGACCCTCTACCAATACTACCAATCCACCACCCTAACATGGTGTCAGACCCTCTACCAATACTGCCAATCCACCACCTAAGATGGTGTCAGACCCTCTACCAATACTGCCAATCCACCACCTAACATGGTGTCAGACCCTCTACCAATACTGCCAATCCACCAGCTAACATGGCGTCAGACCCTCTACCAATACTACCAATCCACCACCTAACATGGTGTCAGACCCTCTACCAATACTGCCAATACACCACGCTAGCATGGTGTCAGACCCTCTACCAATACTACCAATCCACCACCTAACATGGTGTCAGACCCTCTACCAATACTGCCAATCCACCACCTAACATGGTGTCAGACCCTCTACCAATACTGCCAATCCAGCACACTAACATGGTGTCCAACCCTCTACCAATATTGCCAATCCACCACCTACCATGGTATCAGACCCTCTACCAATACTGCCAATCCAGCACACTAACATGGTGTCAGACCCTCTACCAATACTGCCAATCCACCAGCTAACATGGTGTGAGACCCTCTACCAATACTGCCAATCCAGCACACTAACATGGCATCCAACCCTCTACCAATACTGCCAATCCACCACCCTAACATGGTGTCAGACACTCTACCGATACTGCCAATCCACCACCCTAACATGGCGTCCAACCCTCTATCGATACTGCCAATCCACCAGCTAACATGGTGTCCAACCCTCTACCAATACTGCCAATCCAGCACCTACCATGGCGTCCAACCCTCTACCTATACTACCAATCCAGCACCTACCATGGCGTCCAACCCTCTACCAATACTGCCAATCCAGCACCTACCATGGCGTCCAACCCTCTACCAATACTGCCAATCCATCACCTACCATGGTGTCCAACCCTCTACCGATACTACCAATCCACCACCTAACATGGTGTCAGACCCTCTACCAATACTGCCAATCCAGCACCTACCATGGCGTCCAACCCTCTACCTATACTACCAATCCACCACCTAACATGGTGTCAGACCCTCTACCAATACTGCCAATCCACCACCCTAACATGGCGTCCAACCCTCTACCGATACTGACAATCCACCACTCTAACACGGTGTCCAACCCTCTACCAATACTGCCAATCCAGCACCCTAAAATGGCGTCCAACCCTCTACCAATACTGCCAATCCACCACCCTAACAAGGTGTCCAACCCTCTACCAATACTGCCAATCCACCCCCCTAGCATGGTGTCAGACCCTCTACCAATACTGCCAATCCACCACCCTAACATGGTGTCAGACCCTCTACCAATACTGCCAATCCACCACCCTAACATGGTGTCAGACCCTCTAACAATACAACCAATCCACCACCTAGCATGGTGTCAGACCCTCTACCTATACTACCAATCCACCACCTAACATGGTGTCAGACCCTCTACCAATACTGCCAATCCACCACCTAGCATGGTGTCAGACCCTCTACCAATACTGCCAATACACCACCCTAGCATGGTGTCAGACCCTCTACCTATACTACCAATCCACCACCCTAGCATGGTGTCAGACCCTCTACCAATACTGCCAATCCACCACCCTACCATGGTGTCAGACGCTCTACCAATACTGCCAATCCACCACCCTACCATGGTGTCAGACCCTCTACCAATACTGCCAATCCAACACCTAACATGGTGTCAGACCCTCTACCAATACTACCAATCCACCACCTAACATGGTGTCAGACCCTCTACCAATACTGCCAATACACCACCCTAGCATGGTGTCAGACCCTCTACCTATACTACCAATCCACCACCTAACATGGTGTCAGACCCTCTACCAATACTGCCAATCCACCACCTACCATGGCGTCCAACCCTCTACCTATACTACCAATCCACCACCTAACATGGTGTCAGACCCTCTACCAATACTGCCAATCCACCACTCTAACATGGTGTCCAACCCTCTACCAATATTGCCTATCCACCACTTAACGTGGTGTCAGACCCTCTACCAATACTGACAATCCACCACCTAACATGGTGTCAGACCCTCTACCAATACTGCCATTCCACTACCCTAACATGGTGTCAGACCCTCTTACAATACTGCCAATCCACCAGCTAACATGGTGTCAGACCCTCTACCAATACTGCCTTCCAGCACACTAACATGGTGTCAGACCCTCTACCAATACTGCCAATCCAGCACACTAACATGGTGTCCAACCCTCTACCAATACTGCCAATCCAGCACACTAACATGGTGTCCAACCCTCTACCAATAATGCCAATCCACCAGCTAACATGGTGTCAGACCCTCTACCAATACTGCCAATCCAGCACCCTACCATGGTGTCAGACCCTCTACCAATACTGCCAATCCAGCACACTAACATGTTGTCCAACCCTCTACCAATACTACCAATCCACCACCCTAACATGGTGTCAGACCCTCTACCAATACTACCAATCCACCACCCTAACATGGCATCAGACCCTCTACCAATACTGCCAATCCACCACCTAACATGGCGTCAGACCCCTCTACCAATACTGCCAATCCAGCACACTAACATGGCATCAAACCCTCTACCAATACTGCCAATCCACCACCATAACATGGTGTCAGACACTCTACCAATACTGCCAATCCACCACCTAACATGGCGTCAGACCCTCTACCAATACTGCCAATCCACCACCTAACATGGCGTCAGACCCTCTACCAATACTGCCAATCCAGCACACTAACATGGCATCAAACCCTCTACCAATACTGCCAATCCACCACCTAACATGGCGTCAGACCCTCTACCAATACTGCCAATCCACCACCTAACATGGCGTCAGACCCTCTACCAATACTGCCAATCCAGCACACTAACATGGCATCAAACCCTCTACCAATACTGCCAATCCACCACCATAACATGGTGTCAGACACTCTACCAATACTGCCAATCCACCACCTAACATGGCGTCAGACCCTCTACCAATACTGCCAATCCACCACCCTAACATGGCATCCAACCCTCTATCGATACTGCCAATCCACCAGCTAACATGGCGTCCAACCCTCTACCGATACTGCCAATCCATCACCTACCATGGTGTCCAACCCTCTATCTATACTATCAATCCACCACCTAACATGGTGTCAGACCCTCTACCAATACTGCCAATCCACCACCTACCATGGCGTCCAACCCTCTACCTATACTACCAATCCACCACCTAACATGGTGTCAGACCCTCTACCAATACTGCCAATCCACCACCCTAACATGGCGTCCAACCCTCTACCGATACTGCCAATCCACCACTCTAACATGGTGTCCAACCCTCTACCAATACTGCCAATTCACCACCCTAACATGGCGTCCAACCCTCTACCAATACTGCCAATCCACCACCCTAACATGGTGTCAGACCCTCTACCAATACTGCCAATCCACCACCCTAACATGGCGTCCAACCCTCTACCGATACTGCCAATCCACCACTCTAACATGGTGTCCAACCCTCTACCAATACTGCCAATTCACCACCCTAACATGGCGTCCAACCCTCTACCAATACTGCCAATCCACCACCCTAACATGGTGTCAGACCCTCTACCAATACTGCCAATCCACCACTCTAACATGGTGTCCAACCCTCTACCAATACTGCCAATCCACCACCCTAACATGGCGTCCAACCCTCTACCAATACTGCCAATCCACCACCCTAGCATGGTGTCAGACCCTCTACCAATACTGCCAATCCACCACACTAACATGGCGTTCAACCCTCTGCCGATACTGCCAATCCACCACCCTAACATGGCGTCCAACCCTCTACCGATACTGCCAATCCACCACCCTAACATGGCGTCCAACCCTCTACCGATACTGCCAATCCACCACCCTAACATGGCGTCCAACCCTCTACCGATACTGCCAATCCAGCACCCTAACATGGCGTTCAACCCTCTACCGATACTGCCAATCAATGATATAATGATCTTCTCACATTTTATGACTGGATTTCTAACAAAAATAGGATTTTAGACCTTGAGGTATGCTAAATGTTTGGACATTTGTCTCCATGGCTACAAAAGAAGAAAACATCCTACAGCTCTGACCTAGGTGTTGAGTCTGTCTCCCCCTCTCCTTTCTTCTTTTGTCTAATAGCTTTTGCTCTTTTCACCCTTTTCCTCTCACTTATGGCATGTATAGTGCTTTCAAATATTGCTTTCTTTTCTTTATGTTTGACCAACTTATAGTTATATCAACAATAAATGTATTCCTATTTATTGAAAAATTCCTTGTTCTGAGTAAAGAAGAATTTTAAAAATTGAAGTTTTATATTTAAAAAAAATGGTACAACAATCAGAATCATTTATTTATTACCTTATCTGGGGCTAAGCTGAGATTAAACAACAGCAACAATAAACTCTACCAATTTTCAGTATATATACACAGCTGGGAGGGCTGAGTCATTCAGAGGTAGATACTTCACCTTTCATTATTTTATAGGGGTGGTGGATTGGCAGTATCGGTAGAGGGGCGGACACCATGCTTTGACGTATAGAGTTACGGCCCTTTATAGTCTCAGTTCAAATCCCACCAACGTTAACTTTGTCTTTCATCCTTACAGGGTCGATAAAATAAAGTACCTGTAATACACTGGGATAATTGCTGGCCTTGTGCCAATAGTGAATAGAATTATTGTAGAGTAAATAAATTAAACATACTGAAACTCACTAGGAAAGCATGAGGGTAGTTGCTCCAGACTGGCCATTAACTTTTCAAACTGACATTATTTTTACAATTTAGTTTGAGAAGCAAGGACAGTATCTCTGATCTAAGAGTGGTGCAATGAAGGGAGGAAATTATGCTCAAATGAAAGACCTGGTTGAAATGTTTGTCACAGAATGAGCTCTGCTGATGGCACTCGGAGACCTGATGGCACTCAGGGACCTGATGGCTGATAAAAAACAAGTAATTAATGCAGTTTACCATTCGTGGACATGTTTATAAAATCAGAAAACAGCACAGCTCCCATGACATTCAGAATCATTTTTACATGCTCAGAGTTGCTGAAGCATGGAACAAACTACCTACATCAGTTATTAGCTGTCGAGACACTGCATCCTTTAAAACCTCCATGGAACAAACTACCTACATCAGTTATTAGCTGTCGAGACACTGCAACCTTTAAAACCTCCATGGAACAAACTATCTGCATCAGTTATTAGCTGTCGAGACACTGCATCCTTTAAAACCTCCATGGAACAAACTACCTGCATCAGTTATTAGCTGTCGAGACACTGCAACCTTTAAAACCTCCATGGAACAAACTATCTGCATCAGTTATTAGCTGTCGAGACACTGCATCCTTTAAAACCTCCATGGAACAAACTACCTACATCAGTTGTTAGCTGTCGAGACACTGCATCCTTTAAAACCTCCATGGAACAAACTACCTACATCAGTTATTAGCTGTCGAGATACTGCATCCTTTAAAACCTCCATGGAACAAACTACCTACATCAGTTATTAGCTGTCGAGACACTGCAACCTTTAAAACCTCCATGGAACAAACTACCTACATCAGTTATTAGCTGTCGAGACACTGCAACCTTTAAAACCTCCATGGAACAAACTATCTGCATCAGTTATTAGCTGTCGAGACACTGCATCCTTTAAAACCTCCATGGAACAAACTACCTACATCAGTTGTTAGCTGTTGAGACACTGCATCCTTTAAAACCTCCATGGAACAAACTACCTACATCAGTTATTAGTTGTCGAGACACTGCAACCTTTAAAACCTCCATGGAACAAACTACCTGCATCAGTTATTAGCTGTCGAGACACTGCAACCTTTAAAACCTCCATGGAACAAACTACCTGCATCAGTTGTTAGCTGTCGAGACACTGCAACCTTTAAAACCTCCATGGAACAAACTACCTGCATCAGTTGTTAGCTGTCGAGACACTGCAACCTTTAAAACCTCCATGGAACAAACTACCTGCATCAGTTATTAGCTGTCGAGACACTGCATCCTTAAAAACCTCCATGGAACAAACTACTTACATCAGTTATTAGCTGTCGAGACACTGCATCCTTTAAAACCTCCATGGAACAAACTACTTACATCAGTTATTAGCTGTCGAGACACTGCAACCTTTAAAACCTCCATGGAACAAACTACTTACATCAGTTATTAGCTGTCGAGACACTGCAACCTTTAAAACCTCCATGGAACAAACTACTTACATCAGTTGTTAGCTGTCAAGACACTGCAACCTTTAAAACCTCCATGGAACAAACTACCTGCATCAGTTATTAGCTGTCGAGACACTGCATCCTTTAAAACCTCCATGGAACAAACTACCTACATCAGTTATTAGCTGTCGAGACACTGCAACCTTTAAAACCTCCATGGAACAAACTATCTGCATCAGTTATTAGCTGTCGAGACACTGCATCCTTTAAAACCTCCATGGAACAAACTACCTGCATCAGTTATTAGCTGTCGAGACACTGCAACCTTTAAAACCTCCATGGAACAAACTATCTGCATCAGTTATTAGCTGTCGAGACACTGCATCCTTTAAAACCTCCATGGAACAAACTACCTACATCAGTTGTTAGCTGTTGAGACACTGCATCCTTTAAAACCTCCATGGAACAAACTACCTACATCAGTTATTAGTTGTCGAGACACTGCAACCTTTAAAACCTCCATGGAACAAACTACTTACATCAGTTGTTAGCTGTCGAGACACTGCAACCTTTAAAACCTCCATGGAACAAACTACCTGCATCAGTTATTAGCTGTCGAGACACTGCATCCTTAAAAACCTCCATGGAACAAACTACTTACATCAGTTATTAGCTGTCGAGACACTGCATCCTTTAAAACCTCCATGGAACAAACTACTTACATCAGTTATTAGCTGTCGAGACACTGCAACCTTTAAAACCTCCATGGAACAAACTACTTACATCAGTTATTAGCTGTCGAGACACTGCAACTTTTAAAACCTCCATGGAACAAACTACTTACATCAGTTGTTAGCTGTCAAGACACTGCAACCTTTAAAACCTCCATGGAACAAACTACCTGCATCAGTTATTAGCTGTCGAGACACTGCATCCTTAAAAACCTCCATGGAACAAACTCCCTGCATCAGTTGTTAGCTGTCGAGACACTGCATCCTTTAAAACCTCCATGGAACAAACTACCTGCATGAGTTGCTAGCTGTCGAGACACTGCATCCTTTAAAACCTCCATGGAACAAACTACCTGCATCAGTTGTTAGCTGTCGAGACACTGCATCCTTTAAAACCTCCATACTTCCCGAGATTCGCCAACACTACACCTAATATTTCCCCTCCATACACATACACACATGCATATCATGACTCATACACTATTCACTTCTCTGACACTTGTACATTATTCTACGTACTATACATGCACCTTTGATGAGTTGTAGTGCACCTGAGTACTGTACTCAATCATTTTCATTATTATTATTATTATTATTATTACTTTATTATCAAGGTGGTGGATTGACGGTATCGGTAGAGCGTCAGACGCCATGCTTTCCAGCATAGTTACGTCCCTTTACGATCTGAGTTCAAATCCCGCCGAGGTTAACTTTGCCTTTCATCCTTACAGGGTCTATAAAATAAAGTACCAGTAATGCATTGGGTATTTGCTGGCCTTGTGCCTAACGTAGAAACAATTATTACTTTATTATTATTTTCATTATTATTACTTACGGCCATGCTTTGAAGCATAGAGTTACCTCCCTTCATGATCTGAGTTCAAATCCAGCCGAGGTTAACTTTGCCTTTCCTCCTTACGGGGTCGATAAAATAAAGTACCAGTAATACACTGGAATAATTGCTGGCCTTGTGCCAAAAAGTAGAAACAATTATAAAAAAACTAGGACAAACACCACAACACATCTCAACTGATGCTCTACTAATTCTGCCTATCCACTACTTTGGACTGATACTATTGACTCTGAACGACAAGTAAAGTTGACCATGGTAAGATTTGAACTGAGAACGTAAAAAGAACAAATGCTACAGGATATTTTATCTTCCACTCTAACAACTTTGTATTAATCTGTAATATAATAAAGTACCAGTAATGCACTGGCATAATTGCTGGTCTTGTGCCAAAAGTAGAAACAATTAATCTGTAATATAATATCTATGTTTATCAAGGGAAGTGTTTAGCAATAAAACATGAGAGGATTAAAATATGAGAATTGTAAAGAAGGATATAGAGTGGACATGTTTTTCTAAGTGTATCAGCTGGAACTGAGGAGGGAAAGTTGTCATAAAACTACGGTAAATAATTACTTGTTTCTCTTATAACAATAATTATTGATCAGAATTTAAAGTCTATCCCCCCCCCCCCCCACACACACACACACACCCACACACACTATATTGATTGTTGTTAGTTCAATAAGCGTAACATATGTTTGTTAATGCCAGATAGATTATAAAGATAGTGTTATTGAAATATTGGGATCACTACGTAAGTTGACCCCTTAGATATTGAAGCAGGCCTTTACTAAAACACTTCACCTAATTCTTTGAACTGCTCTTTTCCAGAACTACATTTCCCCAGATGAATCAACAAGGGAGCCTTCATGTGGTCCCTAGAAATAGCAGCAAAATCTTACTCAATATATAATTAAACATTAGTTATTTAATATCTAGTTAATCTGTTTATGTAGTGGAACCATGGTCCATGAATGTCTCTCATCACAAACAACTCTCAACTGATAAACAGCATCTCAAGTAATAAGCACAGAGCTAGCAACAACGGTTGACAAGCTGGGAGTATCAGCAGACAAGTGTCACTGTCTGTGTAGTTAGTTACTATGGTGATATCTACCTTTGGTGATATCTATCTATAGTGATATCTATCCATAGTGATATCTATCTTTGGTGATATCTATCTATGGTGATTTTTATATTTGGTGATATCTATCGATGGTGATATCTATCTATAGTGATATCTATCTATGGTGATATCTATCTATGGTGATATCTATCTTTGATGATATCAATCTATGGTGATATGAATCTATGGTGACATGAATCTATGGTGATATCAATCTATGGTGATATCAATCTTTGGTGATATCAATCTATGGTGATACCAATCTATGGTGATATCAATCTTTGGTGATACCAATCTATGGTGATATCAATCTTTGGTGATATCAATCTATGGTGGTATCAATCTTTGGTGACATCAATCTTTGGTGACATCAATCTTTGGTAATATCAATCTATGGTGATATCAATCTTTGGTGATTCAATCTATGGTGATATCTTTCTATGGTGATATCAATCTTTGGTGATATCTTTCTATGGTCACATCTATCTTTGGCGATATCAATCTATGGCGATATCAATCTTTGGTGATATCAATCTATGGTGATATCAATCTTTGGTGATATCAATCTATGGTGATATCAATCTATGGTGATATCAATCTTTGGTGATATCAATCTATGGTGATATATTTATATGGTGATATCAATGTTTGGTGATATCAGTCTATGGTGATATCAATCTTTGGTGATATCAATCTTTGGTGATATCAATCTATGGTGATATCTTTCTAGTGTGATATCTATCTTTGATGATATGAATCTATGGTGATATCAATCTATGGTGATATCAATCTATGGTGATATCAATCTATGGTGATACCAATCTACGGTGATATCAATCTTTGGTGATATCAATCTATGGTGGTATCAACCTTGGGGATATCAATCTTTGGTGACATCAATCTTTGGTAATATCAATCTATGGTGATATCTTTCTATGGTGATATCAATCTTTGGTGATTCAATCTATGATGATATCTTTCTATGGTGATATCAATCTTTGGTGATATCAATCTATGGTGATATCTATCTATTGTGATATCTATTTTGATATGTTTCTATGGTGACATCAATCTATGGTGATTTCAGTCTTTGGTGATATCAATCTTTGGTGATATCAATCTATGGTGATAGGAATCTATGGTGACATCTTTCTATGGTGATATCAATCTTTGGTGATATCTATCTATAGTGATATCTTTCTATGGTGATATCAATCTTTGGTGATATCTTTCTATGGTCACATCTATCTTTGGCGATATCAATCTATGGTGATATCAATCTTTGGTGATATCTATCTATGGTAATTTCTATATTTGGTGATAGCTATCTATAGTGATATCTATCTATGGTGATATCAATCTATGGTGATATCAATCTTTGGTTATATCAATCTTTGGTGATATCAATCTTTGGTGATATCAATCTATGGTGATATCTTTCTATGGTGATATCTATCTTTGATGATATCAATCTATGGTGATATGAATCTATGGTGATATCAATCTATGGTGATATCAATCTATGGTGATATCAATCTATGGTGATATCAATCTATGGTGATACCAATCCATGCTGATATCAATCTTTGGTGATACCAATCTATGGTGATATCAGTCTTTGGTGATATCAATCTATGGTGATATCAATCTATGGTGATATCAATCTTTGGTGATATCAATCTATGGTGATATATTTATATGGTGATATATTTCTATGGTGATATCAATCTTTGGTGATATCAATCTATGGTGATATATAACTATGGTGATATCTATCTATGGTGATATATATCTATGGTGATATCTTTCTATGGTGATATCTATCTTTGGTGATATCTATCTATGGTGATATCTATCTATGGTGATATCTATCTATGGTGATATATTTATATGGTGATATCAATCTATGGTGATATCTATCTATGGTGATATCTTTCACACTCAGTCTCTCTCTCATGCTATTTTGTTCATAACATTTCATATGGAAAAACTAGTTTAATTTACAAACGTGATGCATGTCCTTCATGAACTGAGGCTCCTCTCTCAATATTTTTGTTGGATCAATCAACAAAGGAGCCTCTATGTGGATGCTAGAAATAGCAGCAATATATAATTAAACACTATTTTAACTATTCTATCTTTAATATTCAGTTAATATGTCTGTTTATATAATGATTTCTACTATAAACATTGATCCTAGTGCATTACTGGTACTTTATTTTATCGACACCGTTGGGATGAAAGACAAAGCTAACCATGGCTGGATTTGAACTCAGAATGTAAAGGGCCGTAACTCTGTGTTGCAAAGCATGTTGTTCGAAACTATACCGATACTGGCAATTCTATATAATAAATGTTTTTATGTGATCAATCAACAAGGGCGCCTCAATGTGGATGCTAGAAATAGCAGCAATATATAAACATATTAGTTACTCCATCTTTAATATCTGTTAATCTGTTTGTTTATATAATGTTTTTAGGGGATAAAACAATGATTAGATTCTATATATTCCTTTTATATAACAATTGGTTGTTGTTGTTGTTACTGTTGCTGTTACTGTTGCTGTTACTGTTGTTGTTGTTACTGTTGTTGTTACTGTTGTGTTGTTGTTGTTACTGTTGTTGTTGTTACTGTTGTATTGTTGTTGTTACTGTTGTTGTTGTTACTGTTGTGTTGTTGTTACTGTTGTTGTGTTGTTTTTACTGTTGTGTTGTTATTGTTACTGTTGTTGTAGTTATTACTGTTGTGTTGTTATTGTTGTGGCAGCCACACCTCTTGTCATGGCCAATATTTAACAAAAAACCAAATAAACTGGTGACCTACTACTTTCCTCCGTTAATCAAGGTCACCTCGTTAACATTGCCCCGGGCAACCACTGTTTCATGATTAACAGAAAACAGATTATAAAATTTGATGAGCTTAAAGTTGAAAATCTTGACCAATTATATCTCACTAGCAGTGGTACCCGTCGTTGCACGGATAAGGTATTTTGGAACGCGGGCAGCCAACACACCTAATCGGGGAAAAACTGCATGCCTGGACAATATGTAAAGAAAATAAATCGAATACTCTGATGGCTGGATAATCTTTAAGATTTTACTCGATGAAGTAGGAAAAATGCAGGTTTTCACCTAATGCGGGCCCTAGGGGATCAAAAAGTTGAATTTTTTATGTGCCTAACACTCCCTGAAACATAAGTAATACACATGTAAAGTTTGAAAAAGGTCGATTGGGTATTTCTCGAGTTTTAGGAATTCAAACTCACACACACACACACACACACACACACACACACACACACACACACACACACACACACACACACACACACACACACACAGACATCCTCAGGGAAGTGACGTAATGCGACGTTATATGTATGTATCTATCTAAAAAGAGAAAGACTAAGAATTATAGAGAGAGATTGCTAAATCGCTTAATGCATTGAAAATTCAAACTCACACACACACACACACACAGACATCCTCAGGGAAGTGACGTAATGCGACGTTATAACTATATATCTATCTAAAAAGAGAAAGACTAAGAATTATAGAGAGAGATTGCTAAATCGCTTAGGGCATTGAAAATTTGAATTTCATTTTGCTCAGAACACTCCCTGAAACATAAGTATTACATGTGTAGAATTTGAAAACAGTCGGTTTGGTGGTTCTCGAGTTTTAGGGATTCAAACTCACACACACACAGACAGGCATCCTCAGTTTTATATATATAGATTACAACAACAATTGCTGCTACTGGCCACCAATTATGTTATTACAACAACAAATCCGCAATCAGTATGTTGATTTTGGTATGGTCCGATTACCTGTACTAGACACAGAGCTCTGGTTAGATACCATTAACAACAAAAAACAAATCCTCCATTCCCATTATGCCAAACCCATGACTTCCAAATATCTGATCCACCGAAACTCGGCCGTTTCGGACCATACCAAAATCAACATACTGATTGCGGATTTGGTACGGGTGATGAGAAATGTGTCCCGCATGTGCAACCCCGAAGAACTAGAGAGACACATACAACACTTCATCCACCGTATGCAGTTCTCTGGCTACAATCAGATAGATAAAATCAGAGTGTATAGAGGAGCCAGAACCAAATGGGAAAAAATGGTAAATAATGACATAAATGGGACCTGCCCCTTGTATAGGAGCAAATTTTGGAATAGAATAGAAAGAACTAGGAACAAGGCTAATAGAATAAACTCATGGTATGATAGCAATAAATACCAGAGTGTAATGTTCATCGATACAACCCCTAGAGGTGAATTAGCTTACAAATTTAGAAGGGCTCTAAATAAACATAAACTCAATATTAAGATAGTAGAAAGACCAGGTACCTCCGTAAAAACACTTATTAGCAAGACATACCCTTTTCAAAGACCCTCATGTATAGATAAGAAATGTATAACCTGTAAATTAAGCCCCCATATTAACTGTAAAACTAGAAATGTAGTGTATAGCATAAGATGTACTGAAGGACAATGTAGAGACAAAAATATAGTGTACATAGGTGAGACAGCTCGTAGTGTAGGGGAACGGATAAATGAACACTGGCGGGACCTTCAAGATAGTAAAGAATCATCTGTACTCTACCAACATGCTAAAATAGAACACAAGGGTAAATTAGAGAACATAGAAATAAAAATAGAATCTACACACAGAAAAGACGCAATGTTTAGACAAATTACAGAGGCAATAAACATAAAAGAATTACAACCAAAATTAAATAGAAAATATGAGTGGAACAGCAACATCACAACTTACAATTAAGGACAAAATGAAAACACACACACACATAGAACAAACAACCAACCAGTAACATGTAAATAAACAAATAAATAAATGAACATAAACACACAGACACCCGGATGTGGCGCATGCGCAGACTGAGCACACAACACACACACAGAAACAAAATGGCGTAGGACAGAACAAAGGAGAGGCACAGAAACAAAGAAAGGAGTCCCCAGTCACTGAAGAGGTCACAGAGTGTGTGACGAAAGAACTATGACAATATATAAACAACTATCTGGTTGTGGAACCAACCAAACAACCAGAAATTTATAAATTTATAAATTTATTATAATAAATTGAAGTGAAAGCAACTGGTGCGTGTGTTTCTTATTGGCAACATGACCCTCCCAAAGTATAACAATATCGGTTTCAACACACGATTTCAGATAAAGAATCTTGCTAAACAAATTCAGAAACGAAATATATATAGTAATAATAATAAATTTGAAGACTAAAATCCAAAGAGGGCTCGATAACGATAAATATATATCAAATATATAAGAACCGTAGAGCAAATATTTATTAAATGGAAACTTCAATACATATATATATATATATATATATATATATATATATATATATATAAGAAATTAAAGATCAAAATCAAAAACAAAACAAAGTAAAAAAGAGGGACGTGTTGACAACGATAGGCGTGAGTGTGTGGGGGAGAGGGGGCGGGGGATAAATAAAAACAACTTAAATATAAACAAGTACACAAAATATGCATATACATATATATATATACACATACATACACATATACAAATATACATGCATATATACCTATACACACATGCAAACACACACACATATATGTGTCTATATATATATATAAAATAAATATACGTACACATACACATACATGTACATACATATATATATATACATATATAAATATAAATATATATATATATAAATACATATATACACACACACATACAATACATATATATATATATATATATACACACATATATATATATACACATACATATATATACACACATGCATACATACATATACACACACATCCACATGCATACACATACAAAAACACATTGCACACACTCAACTACGCGCATATACTAAAAAGTACGTAGAAGTATACTTTCTCACATAAGGGTATTTGCGTCTACATAGAAATACGGACAGGAACATAAATACATACACATACATAAATACATACACATACATATACACAGATATATACACAGATATATATGCACTCAAAAATGTACACACAGATACGGGCAGTAGTTAGGAAGCAGGAATAACTAAATAAATAAATAAAACAAAAAATACAACAGGCATACGTCAAAACGGCCGGTCTCAAAAGTGAAACTAATTTTTGACAGTTACGTACACGTTATAAGAGTTATTTAAATTTATATATATAAAATAAAGGAGCAAATAAGAGCATGATATGAAGTCAGTCACGTGTGTGTGTATATGTGTGTGTGTGTGTGTGTGTAAACGAATGTAAAAGAATATATGTAGGGCATAGATAAGGTTTCCTAGAATTTTACACACACACACACATATACACACACACGTGTATATATTATAGTGTGTATGTGTGCATATATAAGTGTATATGTGTGTGTACTTTTACATTCGTTTACACACACACACACATATATACAGACACATGACTGACTTCATATCATGCTCTTATTTGCTCCTTTATTTTATATATATAAATTTAAATAACTCTTATAACGTGTACGTAACTGTCAACAATTAGTTTCACTTTTGAGACCGGCCGTTTTGACGTATGCCTATACAACATATATATATATATATATATATATATATATATATATATATATATATATATATATATATATATTAAAGAGATTCAGTGATTACATCAAAGAATGAGTTTTACACATTTTACACATTTATAATGTGTTTTATAATGAGTTTTACACATTTTACAAATGAGTTTTACAAATTTTAAACATTTATAAAATTTATAAAAGTAATACAACTAACCATCAACTTTTAAAACCTAAAATTTTGATTCTTTACCCTAAAATAACATAAATTAAATATTTTGAATTTTAACCGCCATGGCTATACATGTTTATATGTGTCCGATGAAAATCCGAGCATAAATTGCTCCCCTTTATCTTTCCCTCTCTTTAATTATCTATCAGTTGCATTCTCACGCCAAATACGTCTTCTTCTATAGTCCTATAGTAGTATTTCAGACTTTAAAAACTCTATAACTGTTACATTAAGACGATGTTTTTCTTACTCACACCCTCTCTATTGATTCTATTACGCTTTCCCATGTTCTCAATATTAGGGTATAAATATTGAGTTTTTCTCATAAATTAATCACTACTTTGATTAAATCTTAACCATCTACCATGCCAGGGTATGTCATGTATCATATTATTTTATCTGATGGGGACGTACTGTTGAACCTGATTCAAGTACCTCTGAAATATGTATAATAAAATTTAATTGATCACAAGAATATCTATTTTGTTAATATTTGAATTAATATATATATATATATATATATATATATATATATATATATATATATATATATATATATATATATATATATATATATATATATATATATATATATAGTAATAATAATAAATTTGAAGACTAAAATCCAAAGAGGGCTCGATAAGGAAAATATATATCAAATATATAAGAACCGTAGAGCAAATATTTATTAAAATAACAGATTAAAGTTTAAGCAAAGAATCGCTGCTTTCACCCTTAACGGGATCTTCTGAAACTAACCCCTCTATTCGGCTTATTAACCCTACGAAGTCCGATTTAGGTAGACTTAGTTAAACGATTCTTGATAGAATTATACCTGAAATTAGAAGTTTGGCCCCTCTCGCACTGTGGAACAATTCTTTCGCGGTGATTGATTGGTTCAACGGCATATGTAACAAGGAACATTGCCGTTTTATCCAATTCGACATCAACAATTACTACTCCTCCATCACTTTACCACTTCTCCTTAGAGCTATCAATTTCGCTAAAACACTCACAGTGGTTAAGGATTTTGAAGTTGATGTCATCCTTAATGCCCGAAAGTCGGTGATTAATTTCGACGACTCTATTTGGATTAAAAAATCCAATAGTACCCCATTCGACGTGAGTATGGGCGCCAGTAACTCTGCGGAGGTTACTGATATTATTGGCCTTTTCATTCTTTTCTCTATCAAGGACGAATTCCCCAACGCGGGCGGTGGTTCGTACCGTGACGATGGTCTTTTGACCATGACTAAGTGCGGACCTCGTGCTTGCGACAGGTTCAGAAAAGAACTCACAGCCGTCTTTAAAGGCTTCAACCTCTCTATACAGGTTGAGGCCAATCTCTCGGTCGTTAATTACCTCGACGTTACCCTCAATTTATTGAATGGGTTGTATTACCCGTATAGAAAGCCGAATGATACGCTTAATTACATAAGTAAGCATTCCAACCATCCTGCCAGCATAACCAAGAACCTGGTAAGAAACGTTTCGTTGAGGCTTTCCCGTCTTTCCACCAACGAGCGCATTTTCAACGACCATTCCACTTATTACAATGAAGCTCTTGCTCGAAGTGGATTTGTCGATAAGGTAGCATATACAGAGTACGAAAATAGACCTAGAAGAAATAGATCCCGTCGCATTTGTTGGTTTAACCCACCATATAATATGGAGGTGGCCACACCATTAGCTAAGATCTTTCTTTCCCTTATTACGAAGCATTTTCCCCCTACACATAAATATAGTAACATTTTTAATAGAAATACTATTAAAATTTGTTACTCTACGACTCCTAACCTTGCACATAACATGACAGCTTCAAATTTAGCTAAACTACCTAGCCGTAGGAACACGTGCAACCCTGTAGTTAGTACTAACTGTAATTGTATGAATCGGGCTGATTGCCCCCTATCCGGGAAATGCCTCTCTAATAACATTGTCTACAAATGTAAGGTTGTAACACCCACGTCCCGTAGGGCCTACATAGGGTTAACCGCCAATAGTTTCAAGCAGCGTCTTTACATGTATACCCATTCTTTTCGTTACCCTCTAAGAAGGAATATGACGTCACTTTCAGCTTATATCTGGAGTCTAAAAGACAACCACACCCAATATAAGTTACACTGGGAGATCCTAGCTAGGACTAGATCGTATAACGGAAATAAAAGACCATGTGACCTCTGCGCCGCTGAGGCCCTGGAAATACTCTACGCTACAGACCACATCTTAAACAAAAAATCTGAGGCAATTTCGGCTTGTAAACATAAATTGCACAAAACTTTCCTGTATTACAGCCCCACGTTATACCCTAACGGATAGCACGATCTATACGTGGATATTTTACGTCTTGATGTGGGAGCTAAGTATATGTTTTGTTTATTCCTTTACTTATTTGCATAGGTAAGTATATATTACCCGTATGTTTTGTGAAGGTATGTATACCTTCTCGTACGTATGTTTGACTGTTATAGCGTATAATTTTTACATATTCTGGTATTTAGGGTTTGGCTATGTGTATACGGGAGTTTTGCGTCCGCGTGAGTGTGCAGGTTCGTACGTATGGTGGGTGTGTGTATATCTGTACTTCTTGTTTTAGTTGACTTACGTCACCGAACATTCGTGTATTTATATGTAGGTATGCGTGTGCGCTTGTTATATACGTATTTATTTACTTATATACGTTTATATAATTATTTATTTATTTGTACACAAGCATACACACACACACATATTTATATGTGCGTGGTTTTGTATACCCATGGTAAGGCTTTGCGTATGCTTGTGTATGTACGTATCTGTTTGCGTGTATGTATTTATTTGTTTCTATTACTTCTGTATTGTATTTATTTACTTTGTTCTTAACTCTGTAGCGGAGATTCATTTGGTCTCCTAGTTAGAATTTTAGTCTACGATTTCTGCTATACCATTTACGTGGTTTTGTCTTTGCGTGCTATTGTTCTCCACGCTCCACATATGACTTATTATCTTCGTGTTTTCGTTCATTGCCAGAGAACGTCTCTATGCACCACCTAAGAGAACATTAGTCTACGACCTCTTTTATACCATAAACGTGGTTTTGTATTTGCGCGTAATTGTTTTTCACCGCTCCTATTAATGACGTATTATTCGTTTTTTCCCGTTCTTTGCCAGCGAACGTTACCACGAACCAAAGTATCGTCTTCCTGTCTTCCCCCGGTTGCAACGTTTTTTGAAATATCCAGTTCTGCGTTTACAGATTGACTTTGTTAGTTTCAGAAGATCCCGTTAAGGGTGAAAGCAGCGATTCTTTGCTTAAACTTTAATCTGTT
>OZ024740.1:5050364-5087864 GCA_964016885.1 Eledone cirrhosa
TAAATCTGAATTCACCAAACTTCTAATTGAAAAAACTGATTCCTTCGTAAGAAGACTTAGATGGATAGCCTATTTCTATGACCAGCGCCTAAAAGGGAACTTCTATACCAAAGAACATAACTTCCTCGATCATCTATTTAATTCTAGAAGAAATCCTCCTTCCAACAAAAATCTAGTGCAATTCGAGGAAGAGTTAACTAAAATTATAAAAAATCTTAAATTCAAGAGATACCCTTACAAAGGACAAGAGCACCTTGTAAATCTCAAGAACACAATTTCCAACCTAAATTCCTCAAAAAATGTTTTAGTCCACTCTGACAAAACCAATAACTTATATGGTATTTCCAAGGATAATTATAACAACCTTATCCTAAAGGAACTTAGGAAAAAATATCGTAAAACCAACCATGAAAATTTAGAATACATAAACTTTGAAGCCTCTGAGATTATGTCAAAACTTGGCATTGAAAAAAAGACAGAACCATTCCTCCCAAGAACTCCGAAGATAAATCTCAAGGATCACAAAAACAATTTTCGCACTGAACTACCTGTTAGATTAATCGCCCCCTCTAAATCAGATCTGGGGGTTGTTAGTAAAGCCATCTTGGATAGAATTATCCCACAGGTTCGTTCTAATTGCTCTTCTTTGAATCTAAATTTATGGTTTGGTACTTCTGAAGTGATTAGCTGGTTCAACAAATTGAATAATAAAAACAAACTAAATTTTGTTCAATTTGATATTGCCAGCTACTATTCTTCCATTTCGCCTTCACTTCTCAATAATGCTCTATCTTTCGCACTTAAATATTCTGACATCACCACAGATGAACTTCACATCATTCTCACCATCCTAGAGTTCAACAACGAATATTGGACCAGAGCCGATACCTCTAACAACTTCGACATCACAATGGGAGCATCCGATTCATCCCAATTGACTGATTTAATTGGTATCTTTATTTTGAACTCTTTGAGTCGGAAAATTCCTCAACTTCGCGGTGGAATTTATCGTGACGATGGACTCTTTACTATCTTAAATTGCAACATAGTTAACCTTAATATTATTAAGAACAATATACGTAATCTCTTTAACCAACATAACATAAAAATTGAATTTGATAACAGCATCAAACTAGCTAATTTCTTGGATGTATCTCTTAATCTTGACACTGGCCTATATTACCCTTACCATAAAAACAATGAGAACCTAAATTATGTTAACTTTAAATCTAGCCATCCTACTAATATCAAGAATGCTATAGTTAGTAATATTGGAAAAAGAATATCTAACCTATCTTCTAATAAAAACATCTTTGATGCTAACGCCAATTACTATAATAACGCGCTTTCTAAAGCCGGCTATCCTGATAAAATCAAATATAGTAAAGAAACAAATTCTAGAAGAAATTACAGTCGAATAATTAATCTTGATCATTCCAATAACTTTAATAAAAGACCTAGATACAAAAACATAATCTGGTATAATGCTCCTTTCTCCATCTCTATTAATAACAATATTCCTAAATTATTCTTTAATGCCTTAAATAATTGCTTCCCTCCCTCACATATCTATAGTAAAATATTTAACAAACACACTATAAAATTTTCCTATTCTACATCCTCCAACATTTCCAACATTATCTCTAAACACAACAATAAAATACTAAATACTAAATCTCTTCCTTCCAACACTGAATATCATAATAATAGTACTCCCGACGTCATTGTAAACCTTAGGCTAATTTCTACAAACCCAAATACAACGTCAAACACAACTTCGCTAGATGTTCTTAATCCCATTCTAAATCAAGAAACTATTATTCCTATTGCAAATAACTTCTCCAATCCAATTCCTTCTATAGATAACACTAGGTCACTCATTAATAATCTCTCTAATTGCAATTGCAATTGCCCTATTAAAAATAAATGTCCTCTCAACAACCATTGTCTTGATAAAAACTTAATTTACGAATGTAAAGTTATAACTGACACCGATTCCTTCACCTATTTTGGCTCCACTTCCACCTCTTTTAAAGCTCGTCTTTATAACCATCATTCGTCTTTTAAATACAAACTTAAAAGAACCAACACGGCTCTCTCAGAACTCATATGGTCCTTGAAAGACAAAAAATATTAAATATAGCATCTTTTGGAAGAAGGTTTCTTCTGCGTCTCCATACTTGAACAGTTCTCTATCCAAAATTTGCAATCTCTGTCTAAATGAAAAAATTGCCATTATTTCTAATCTAGATTCTATAATAAATAGACGCACTGACTTGTTTTCTATCTGCTTGCATAAATTCCATTAAACATTTCACAAAGTATACAGCTAATATTCAATTCTTTATCAATTTAGAATCTTTTTCTCAAAGGCATATATATATATATACACTTCTTTTAAAAATATACCCATGTCTAACTCCTAATCTGTACCTTTTCTCACTCTTGCCTAACATAGAATCAATTATTACATAATACAATACATTCTTACTCTATATCACCTTGTAAAAATCCTTCGTAAACATATACATTTTTTGACGTTAGATTATTCATCCTCAATTCATTATTCTTTTCTCCCCTTCATCTAACTCATTATTCTCAATACATATTAACATTTTCTTTTTCTTCGCACATATTATCAAACCCCTCAATATACAAACCTTAACTTTACATTATTTTTCTCTTCGTTAATTTTCAAATTCTTTTAATTTATACATTATCTTCCAACGGTTTTCAACCTCTCTATGTAAAACAATATATCTTTCTCAGCTATAAAAGCTATCTCTCTCTCTCTATCACCCATCTCTCCTCCTATCTCATCCTTCCTCCTTATACTCCTCCCTCTCCATCTTTTACTCTCATCTCCTCCTCTTTTTTTTCACCCCCCCCCTCTAAATAAAATATTTTTCCCAATATCACACATCAATCTAAAACTACTTCTCATATGTTGATTTAAAACTGAACTATCCACAAGTGTTTTTTAATCTCCATATCATGTCTTCCTGTTTTATCTGATGAAAACACAAATATTATTGCATGATGATATTTGTTTTTGAAATGCGCATAATAAAATACACGGAACTCTTTTAACCATCTTTTGTTCTTATATATTATATATATATATATATGTATTGAAGTTTCCATTGAAAATTGAAAAGGTCATAGGAGTGAAGAGTGCTCTATGTAAGTACCAGAGCTAAATTTAATTTATAATAGACACTACAATATAATTACCTCATTACCAGAGGTTTCCCGAATAAGACGAATACAAAAAAAACCATCGGACAAGGCAATTTAAAACAGTGAAATATTTGAAAGATCTCCTCAAGAAAGGCAAAAGTTTAACGGGCAAAAAATATATATAAATAAAAGTAATGCAAGAGATATATAAAAAAAATAAGGAAATATAGTTAGGGTATGTGTATAAATGTGTGTATATTCACTCACAAATGTACATATGTGTGTATGTACAAATGCATGTGTATAGTGAAAAAATGTGTGCGTAAGTACATATATGAGGTCAGGCATATCAGTGTATGTGTGGCCACAAATACGTATATAATATATGTTGAAAAAGAAATTGTAAGATAATATAGTTAATATACATCCAGATTCAGGTATTAAGGAATGAAATATATACACATACAAGTATGAAAGCACGCGTATAAACACACACACACGCCCGACCACATACATGCGAGTGATATACAGGGAAGGGAGTGTATTAGTCAAAGCAGTGTGAGTCTGAGGCTCGATACATGTATAAAAATGAAACAATATATAAGAATGAAACATTTTTTAAATCATAGAGAAAGTAAGAGGGAGGGGTTATCAATTATAAATTAGCACTAGAAAAAAAATATATATATATATTGTATTTTTTGTTCTTATTTATTTATTTAGTTATTCCTAACTACTGCCCGTATCTGTGTGTACATTTTTGAGTGCATATATATCTGTGTATATGAATGTGTATGTATTTATGTACATATCTGTGTATATGTATGTGTATGTATTTATGTTCCTGTCCTGACGAAAATATCCTTGTGAGAAAGTATAAGTCTACGTACTTTTTAGTATATGCGCGTAGTTGAGTGTGTGCATGTTTACGTTCTGGATATTTATATTTTTATTTATATATATATATTTTTTTCCCCTATTTCCTTTTCGCCCATTTTTTTCAGCCTCACTTTCATATTTCCTAAATTTTGTTTTCAAATCCATATTTAATAAATACACCATGTTTTTTTATTCATTCTGACGACTGAAGACAGACACATCTGTCTTCAAGAAACCACTTGTAAATTATTTTATATTGTTTATTACATAACTATATATACATATATACATATATACCAAAATACTTAATGAAAGAGTTACAAGCCGTTAAAACACACCTTGTATAAAGTTACACGTGTTTCGGCCAATGGGGCTCATCTGAGACAGATATTACAAGCAAAGTTTTTAATTACTGACCCTAAAAGGGTTAAATAAAAGTTTTACAAAGGAGTGTAGTTTGCCAAACTACACTCCTTTTCACCGCGTTTACACTTTTAACATTTAAATTTACTATGCAAGATGATGTAAAACTTTTATTTAATCCTTTTAGGGTCTGTAAATTAAAGACTTTGCTTGTAATATCTTTAAAAAGATATGTTTTAACGGCTTGTAACTCTTTCATTAATTATTTTGCTATTCACCGCACTGCTCAACCTTACACTAAATATTATCCTTCTCTAATATTTAACCCTGTTAACCCAAGCATCGAGCACTTACGCATCCACTTTTGGCATGAAATATTCTGTATCGCACCTCTTTATACCTCTTCTTTCTATCCTCTTTTACGATACTGTAACCTATTATACACACACACACACGCACGCACACACACACACACACACACACACACACACACACACACACACACACACACACACACACACACACACACACACACATATATATATATATATATATATATATATATATATATATATATAAAAGATGGATATAAAATGAAAGTGCTTTTATAAAGGAATTTATTAGGTATTGACATATGTTTCTGTAACAGACGGAATACCTATGTATCGCTGCTTGCGTAATCGTATAATGTTAGCAAATATTCGATAGCAAATGTATAATCAGTTGTCACTTCTTCAGAGACATTGGATAAATTGGAAAAAATCAGAAAAATTGAAGTATTTATATTAGTTGTAAGAAAGGAAGAAGAGAAGAGATAGTATATGACAGATGGCAATTCAATTTGCTGGTAAACAAGTATATAGAAGGTTTTTAATGAGAATACAATGAGTATATTGCTTATTTTATCTAAATAAGAATTTTTGGGAGTGCCTATTTTAATCTATATTTGACCAATTGAACAATGGACAGGGCTGGTGATTTGCTGTAGTAGTATTAATACAGATATAAAGTGTCAATTAAGGAAGAGGGAGATTTTCACTGCTACTGTATAACAACAATGCTGGTAGCCTGCTGGTATATGCATTAGGGAATTGAATTAAGAAATCTCATTTTATCTATAGCAGTTTATATTAAATGGTAAAGAATAGAAGAGTTGATAGAATTAAGACTAATAGAGAATGTTAATATGTATTTTGACAATCAAACGGAGATGGAGACAGGCGTACAATCCTGGTAGCGTTTGTAATATGAAAATGTAGATTTCAAGCGATGGTTACAGTATAACGATCGCTCTATTCTGTTATTTAATAAAATATTTTTGGATTTCATAATACAAAATAATTCCATATTACACAATTTACAAAATTCCTGTCCTTGGAAATATGCAGGGGCAGACACTATTATATCCCATTTTAGGTTAAATTGTTGGTTATTTTCGCGCAGCTGCCAAGCCTTGTCTGCGAGTGTTGTTACATAACGCTGGTTTTCATGTTTTATCGAGTAACGATGTCAATAAAGGCGAGATTTGAAGGAGGTAGCTGTAGACCCCACATAGTACCACTTCTGGCTACCCGATTCGATAGTACATTTGTATATGATGTTGCGTTCAAGACTCTGATTGTTCAACGGACACATTCCTGGTTGGACACAGTTACAGTTATAATTTTGCGTTGTTGTATTACCATGGATGGGTTGATGAGGTTGCTTAGGCAGGACGGGATGTTGTTTGTTGTTTTGTGATGTTATAGCCGATGTTTTACATGTATAGTTATGTGTTGGAAGGCGTTTATACAACCGTTTTGCGTTAAGCTTTTTTATATGTTGTTCAACATTAAGGGCGGTTGAATATGAAAGTCGAATAGTGTTAGGGTTTAAGATTTTATTATATTTATCTGGTGTTGGAAAATGTTTTTTAACTAATCGAAAGAATTGTGAGGGTAGATTGGTTTTAATAGAGTTGTTATAGACCGGGTTGTACCATATATACTCTTTAGATCGCCTTCTGTTTGGTGGTGTGCGACTATTAGTGTGTCTATTGCGGTAGTGTATGCATGGTGGTGATTCTGTGCTATTTCTACCTCTATGAGATTTATTTTAGGTGTTTTGGTGATCGTCGACTATATACTCTATATTATCTAGGTGTCCAGCCTTCCTAAGTGCATCATCATAATATTCGGCATGTTCTTTGAAGGTTTGCTGGTTGGACGACAGGTGGGAGATTCTAAGGGAAATATTTCTAGGGATGGATTTAATTATAGAGGGTGGATGGTTAGAACCCGTATTTACATATTTAAGGTTCTCATTTAGTTTATGGAACGGTTTAATCGTTTCAGTATTGAGATTCAAAGTAACATCAAGGAAATTAACCTCTTTGAGGTTATGTTCAAACGTAATATTTAATCCTAGTTCCTTAAAAAGCTTTCTATTTTTACGCATCCTTTCTAAATTCTGGTTATTCATATGCTTAACTAATAGGAGCGCATCGTCACGGTAGAGTTCACCGTGGAGATCCTTGAATTTTCCTTGTAGTCTGTGGGTGTTATAAATTCCCACAAGATCAGTTACTTCCGCCGAATCATTGGAACCCATAGTTATATCAAAATTAGAAGGTCTATCTTTGCGAACCCAGTAGCTATCATCAAATTTAACAATAGTTTTCCTCGCTTCATATATATATACATATATATACATATATACTTAAATGTAAGTATGTATGTATACGTACATACATATATGTATACAGACGTACAGTAGCATGCATATATATATATATATATATATATATATATATATATATATATATATATATATATATATATATATATATATATATATATATATATATATATATATACATATATATATATACATACAGGTACACATACATATATGTACGCATCAGTTTAGCGGACGCTTATTATAGCGCCCGCTTTGTTCGTTTGTAAACAAACAGAACAGCCTAAATTTATGCCGCACGGTGTTAAGGCAACCACGTCACCTTAACACCGTGCGGCATAAATTCAGGCTGTTCAGTTTGTTTACAAACGAACAAAGCGGGCGCTATAATAAGCGTCCGCTAAACTGATGCGTACATATATGTATGTGTACCTGTATGTATATATATATATATATATATATATATATATATATATATATGCATGCTACTGTACGTCTGTATACATATATGTATGTACGTATACATACATACTTACATTTAAGTAAGTGCCGTACTAAGAGTGAGAAATGAAATTTCGTTTTCATTTTGTTACAACTACATATATACTTATATACATATATAAGTATATATATGGTATAACAAGTTCTCGTTATAGGTAATCCAGTTAGAGGTTGTGAGTACTCCGTACTATGGATAGTTTTGACGTACGGCGTTGTTTGACTCAACAAGAGGTTTCCGTAGTTAGGTGACGAGTTTGCGAGAATTCCCATGCAGGTCATTCTTGGAGTAATAGTAGTGAAAGAGGGAGGAATAACATGGTCGGCTGTACAAAAAGGGTTTTATTTACAGTATTAACAATTGTTTCATTGATCAGGTGAGACTAGAGGCCGCTAATCACTTGAAATTGCGTCACTCGACCTTAAATACAGTGTGTTCCTCTGATCAATTTATCGGAATACTGGGGGGTGTAACACATGGCACTGGTATTTATAGATACATCGGAGAATCAAGTGAATGAAAACAATAACACCAACAATAAAAGATAATAAACAATAATAAAAGTATAAAGAAGTAAAAATGAAAATGATAAAGATGTAAAAAATAAGTACAAAATACAGTTGCTGATAATAGTAGTAGTGGTGGTGGTAGTTGAAGTTATAATTGTTTCTACTTTAGGCACAGGGCCAGCAATTACCCAGTGCATTACTGGTACTTTATTTTATCGACCCCGTAAGGATGAAAGGCAAAGTCAACCTCGGCAGGATTTGAACTCAGATCGTAAAGGGACGTAACTATGCTGGAAAGCATGGCGTCCGACCCTCTACCGATACTGCCAATCCACCGCCCGTAGTTGAAGTTATAATGGTGAGTAAATAGATTGACAGTAATGATAGCAATAACTTGAAAAGAAATACGAAATATATATGTGGTATATAGAGTTTATAAATTGGCGAAATAAAAATGCAAGAGGTACAATAAAATATCAGAGGATTAAATAAAAAATAAAAAGTAAGAGAGAACGAGATAAGGAACAGGAGACAGAGAATAAGAATAAGGAATCGAGGATGAGAAATAAAGAGGACTAAGGACGGGGAAGGAGTAAATAGACAGATAGAGAATAAAAAGTGAAAGGGACAGTGATGATATATGGGTGATTAAGGTCTGGTAGACCAATTGTTTTATCTTAATGGAGGTGATGTGGCTATAGAGAGAAAGTGTGAAAGAAAGGTTGGGTGATTCATGATGTTGATTTGTTGATTTAATGATCAGTTGACAGCTAATAACAGTGGAGTAGTGTGGAATAGTACATTTAAATCCGGGTGGTTTTGACTGAATTCCGAGATTTCTGGATCGAATCATGCCGGTTTGTGGTTTGAAGCTAGAGAACTTCGTGGCGGCGTTATTCTTCACTCTTTCACTGCATATATATCATCATCACCGTTTTACGTCCGTTCTTCCATGCTATATATATATATATATATATATATATATATATATATATATATATATATATATATATATAAACCTACAGTTAGTAGGCACCTCTTAACCCAATATAAACCTCACCCCACAACCCTACTTCATCCTCCCACTTCCGTCCACTATAAAGTGGTTGTGTAGGTGACATGCAAAAAGCACCCAGTTCACACTGTAAATGTGGTTGGTGTTAGGGAGGGCATCCAGCCATAGAAAACATGCCAGAAATAGTTCTATACGAGTGAGACATGGTCACCTGACTAATTTGCCTCAAGTAACCCCAAGGAACTTCCAAAGATCTACATGTTAAGAAGCCAGTTAAAGGTATGAGCTGTAAATTTCCATATTTAAACATTTCAGATCAGATACGACTGTCATACAAAAAATAATGATTTCTACTATAGACACAATGCCAGCAATTTGGGGGAGGGGAAAGTCGATTAAATCAACCCCAGTGCGTGACTGGCACTTTATTTTATTGACCCCGTAAGGATGAAAGGCAAAGTTAACCTCAGCAGGATTTGAACTCAGATTATAAAGGACCGTAACTCTATGCTGCGAAGGGTGGCGTCCGACCCGCTACTGTATGAAATAGTTTTAGAGACACTATCTCCGAAATAAGGGTTGGTGACAGCTGGATCACCTTAATCTGTTGTGTTACAGCATCCCTAGGGCTAAACAGCAACACAACCACCACCACATACAACAACACCACCAACAGCCACGATGAAATGCACCCAGTACACTCTGTAAAGTAATGGTGTTGGTTTCACGATAAAATGCACCCAGTACACTCTGTAAAGTAATAGTTTGGTTCCACGATAAAATGCACCCAGTACACTCTGTAAAGTAATGGTGTTGGTGCCACGATAAAATGCACCCAGTACACTCTGTAAAGTAATAGTATTAGTAACACAATAAGATGCACCCAGTACACTCTGAAGTAATAGTGTTAGTAACACAATAAAATGCACCCAGTGCACTCTGAAGTAATCGTGTTAGTAACACAATAAGATGCACCCAGTACACTCTGAAGTAATAGTGTTAGTAACACAATAAGATGCATCCAGTACACTCTGAAGTAATAGTGTTGGTAACACAATAAGATGCACCCAGTACACTCTGAAGTAATAGTGTTAGTAACACAATAAAATGCACCCAGTAGACTCTGAAGTAATAGTGTTAGTAAAACAATAAAATGCACCCAGTACACTCTGAAGTAATAGTGTTAGTAACACAATAAGATACACCCAGTACACTCTGAAGTAATAGTGTTAGTAACACAATAAGATGCACCCAGTACACTCTGAAGTAATAGTGTTAGTAACACAATAAGATGCACCCATATATATTATAATAACAACATTATCAAAAGCAGTGAAGTATGTTGAAATAGCAGCCAAATTAAATGACACTAGAGTCTGAAAGGCAGCAAACTGAGCAATACTGGCTTAGAAACAGTGAATATAAGTCAGGATGGTCACATCTGGAACACCTTTTATTATAGGTTCCACTGGAACTAAACAACCACAACATCAACCACAACACCACCACCACCATATCAACCACAACATCAACCACAACATCAACAACCACCGCAACCACTATATCAACAACTACAACCACAACCACCACCACATCAACCACCACAACCACCACAACCACTATATCAACAACTACAACCACAACCACCACCACATCAACCACCACCACAACCACCACCACATCAACCACCACCACAACCACCACAACTACAACCACAACCGCCACCACAATCACCCCCCACAACCACACCACCACCACCACAACCACCACCACGACCACAACCACCACAACCACGACCACAACCACCACAACCATCTCCACATCAACCACCACCACCACCACAACTACAACCACAACCACCACCACATCAACCACCACAACCACCACCACAACGACCACAACTACAACCACAACCGCCACCACAACCACCACCACATCAACCATCACAACCACCACCACAACCACCACAACTACAACCACAACCGCAACCACAACCACCACCACAACAACCACCACAACCACAACTACTACCACCACCACCACAACCACCACCACATCAACCACCACCACAACCACCAACACAACCACCACAACTACAACCACAACCACAACCACAACCACCACCACCACAACTACTACCACCACCACCACAACCACCACCACAACCAACACCACCACAACCACCACCACTGCCACAACTACCACCACATCAACCACCACTACCACCACCACAACCACCACCACCACAACCACCACCACTGCCACAACTACCACCACATCAACCACCACCACCACCACAACCACCACCACAACCACCACCACAACCACCACCACCACCACCACAACCACCACCACTGCCACAACTACCACCACATCAACCACCACCACCACTACAACCTACACCACAACCACCACCACAGCTACCACCACATCACCAATCAATCTTTGAAATATACAGGTAGTTTATATAAGAGAGAAGTAGTTTATAGGATCTGAGTGAAAGCCTCTCCTTCACAGTCTAAACATGCAATAGCTGCTGCTATGGTGATGATAAAAATATGTTAAACAAATGATGACTTCACACACAAATCCACAGAAAGACAGTTTTTTTTTGTTTTTTGGTAGTTTAATGAAATTAACCAGATAGAAATAGAAACGAGAAAATGATTCTATATTAACAGGATTTCACATCTATTGTATTGAGTAAAAGAATGGAATTCTATGCCAAAATGTTAGCACAACAAAATCTATTGTTACGGCTCATTATGAAAACATTACTGTGTTTCTGTGAAGAATTTATAAAGTCCTTCTCTACCAAACTACCATTGTAAATAGTCTGAATATATTGAAAGTTCAAGCTAGAACAGATAACATTTATAGAATATCTTCTTCATTGTCAATATATTCTTTAGCTTATATATATATATATATATATATATATATATATATATATATATATATATATATATATATATATATATATATATATATGCACGGTTAGTGGTTAATTCAATTGGGAACTGTGATAATTGATGAAGGTGTTGGTCTATATAATGGTGTTACATGGCAGTGTTGGTCTATATAGTGTTACATGGCAGTGTTGGTCTATATGGTGTTACATGGCAGTGTTGGTCTATACGATGGTGTTACATGGCAATGTTGGTCTATATAATGGTGTTACATGGCAGTGTTGGTCTATATAGTGTTACATGGCAGTGTTGGTCTATATGGTGTTACGTGGCAGTGTTGGTCTATATGGTATTACATGACAGTGTTGGTCTATATGGTGTTACATGGCAGTGTTGGTCTATATGGTGTTACATGACAGTGTTAGTCTATATGGTGTTACATGACAGTGTTGGTCTATATAATGGTGTTACATGGCAGTGTTGGTCTATATAGTGTTACATGGCAGTGTTGGTCTATATGATGTTACATGACAGTGTTAGTCTATATGGTGTTACATGGCAGTGTCGGTCTATATGGTGTTACACGACAGTGTTGGTCTATATGGTGTTACATGGCAGTGTTGGTCTATACGATGGTATTACATTGCAGTGTTGGTCTATATGGTGTTACATGACGGTGTTGATCTATATGGTGTTACATGGCAGTGTTGGTCTATATGGTGTTACATGGCAGTGTTGGTCTATATGGTGTTACATGGCAGTGTTGGTCTATATGGTGTTACATGGCAGTGTTGGTCTATATGGTGTTACATGACAGTGTTGGTCTCTATGGTGTTACATGACAGTGTTGGTCTCTATGGTGTTACATGACAGTGTTGGTCTATATGGTGTTACATGGCAGTGTTGGTCTATTTAGTGTTACATGACAGTGTTGGTCTATATGGTGTTACATGGCAGTGTTGGTCTATACGATGGTGTTACATGGCAGTGTTGGTCTATATGGTGTTACATGGTAGTGTTGGTCTATATGGTGTTACATGACAGTGTTGGTCTATATGGTGTTACATGGCAGTGTTGGTCTATATGGTGTTACATGGTAGTGTTGGTCTATATGGTGTTACATGACAGTGTTGGTCTATATGGTGTTACATGGCAGTGTTGGTCTATATGGTGTTACATGACAGTGTTGGTCTATATGGTGTTACATGGCAGTGTTGGTCTATATGCTGTTACATGACAGTGTTGGTCTATATGGTGTTACAGGACAGTGTTGGTCTATATGGTGTTACAAGGCAGTGTTGGTCTGTATGGTGTTACAAGGCAGTGTTGGTCTATACGATGGTGTTACATGACAGTGTTGATCTATATGGTGTTACATGACAATGTTGGTCTATATGGTGTTACATGACAGTGTTGGTCTATACGATGGTGTTACATGACAGTGTTGGTCTAAATAGTGTTACATGGCAGTGTTGGTCTATATGGTGTTACATGGCAGTGTTGGTCTATATGGTGTTACATGGCAGTGTTGGTCTATATGGTGTTACATGACAGTGTTGGTGGGTACTTCCTTCTGCACCAGCTATCACTCTTCTTCCAATTATGTCTTAACAATGGTGTTACTACGGAGCAGTGGAAAACTGCCAGTGTCATTCCTCTGTTCAAAAAGGGTGACCGCACATCACCTGTGAACTACCGTCCAGTCAGTCTTACTAGTTGCATTGCCAAACTGATGGAATCCTGCGTCAGAGAAACACTTTGGAACTTCTGGAACTCTCACAGTCTTATCCGGCTCTCGCAATTTGGATTTATCCCCAACTCCAGCTGCCGTGATCAACTTATCGAGTTCCTTGAAGACACCACCCGGATCACTGATGACGGCTCATGGGTGGATGTTGTTTACTTTGACTTTGCTAAAGCTTTTAATTCTGTGCCACACAAGAGACTTATGACAAAACTCTCTGCAATGGGTGTGAAGGATGATCTTTTTAACTGGTTGAAGTCCTTCATTCTCAGTCAAAGAGAGGTAGTCACGGTTCTAGGACAGCATTCCTCACCATATGAGATGTCATCTGGTGTACCACAGGGATCTGTTCTTGGTCCCCTTTTGTTTGTGGCATATATTAATGACATAGATACCAACTTAAAGAATGCCACAGTACTGAAATACGCAGATGACATCAAGCTGTACCTTGAGATAAAAAGGACAGATCCTGAATACTATAGATCTTTCCTGTAATCAGACCTGGACACAATGCAACAATGGATCACAGACTGGCAACTCAAGCTAGCTGTGGACAAGTGCACCACCATGCATTTTGGGAGTAAAAACCCAGCGTCCACGTATTCCCTCCACGACACTAATATCAAGAAGTCTTGTGAACGTGACCAAGGCATTACTATCAGCAGCGATTTGTGTTGGATGAAGCACGTCTCTAAAATTGTCAAGAGGGCCGAGGGTGTCTTAGCATCGCTCAGCAAGACCTTTGTCAGCCGCTCTCCAGCTATCTATTTAAAGCAGTATGTAGCTATGGTGTGGCCACACTTAGAATTTGCATCACCAGTCTGGAACCACTATCTTTCTCAGGATATTGACCTCCTGGAAACTGTTCAGACGTGCAGCCAAGCGAATACCCTCCATCAGGCATCTACCATACTCTGAACGCCTTGCTTCCCTGGGCATGGATACATTGAAGCTTCGACGCCTGGCAACTGACTTGGTAAACACCCACAACATTATAAGCCATCTTGCCAACAACAACCTGCGCACCTTTTTCATTTCCATGTGTCTAACACACATGGGTATGCCTACAAAACAGGGTCGATAAAATAAAGTACCAGTAATGCACTGGATTTAATCGATTTTCCCCTCCCTCAAAATTACTGGCCTTGTGCCTATACAAGAAACCATTATTATATAGACTTATCTATGTAATTAAATATACGCATATATGTATATATGTAAGTATGTATTTATCTATGCATGCATGTGTGTATAGTATGCATGTATATTTGTAAGAATGTATATATGTGTATGTATATATATAGGTGTATATATATATATATATATATATATATATATATATATATATATATATATATATATATGTATATATATATATATATATAACGAAGGAAATGTGGTAAGGAACCAGGTGGACCATAACGCATATATGGAATTACCCCTTGAGAAGATCGGCTATTTAAATACCAGGATAAATTTTCATTTAGTCCAGAATTAGCCGTCGAAACGGCTTGAGCTCAGCTGTCGGGGTCTTACTAGTTCCTATATATATATATATATATATATATATATATATATATATATATATACCTATATATATATACCTATATATATATATATATATACATATATATATATAGGTATATATATAGGTATATATATAGGTATATATATATATATATATATGTATATATATATATATCATCATCATCATCATCGTTTAACGTCTATCTTCCACGCTTTCATGGGTTTGGACGGGAGTTTTCCCACTTGAGGCAAGAGTGGTTGTCTTGCTCGCATAGGACTGTCTGGCGGGTTTTCTACGGCTGGATCCCTTCCTAACACCAACCACATTTACAGTGTGGACTGGAAGGTTTTTACCGTGTTATCTACACGGCCACATTACAGCGTGGACTGTGTGTTTTTTTTGTCGTGACACCTACACGACCTCATTTATTTCGGACTGGATGTTGTGGTACCAACATAGCTTTACATCGAAAGGGGTGGTGTGGATGGGGTGGCGGTAGTGGGACGGGGTGTGTATTTTGTTAGAGGTGCCTACTGACTGTAGGTTTCGCTTTGTACTTAGGCAAGGCGGGTCTTCTCTATTACTGTGTAGCGCCAAAGATCTCGGTCCAGTGACATTGTCTTGGAGAGGTGTAAGTGTGTGAGGTGGGAATTTATCAAGTCGTCCCAGGTTTTTCTGGGTCTGCCTACTCCGTGGCTACCGTCTATTTTTATCGCCCTGCACATGTTTATACAGTTGTCGTCTTTCATGCGTATCGCGTGACCATACCAACGTAGTTTTCTCTCGAGTAAACAACATCTGATCCCTCTTATTCCTAATTTCTACTTATTAAAATAACAGATTACAGTTTAAGCAAAGGATCGGTGCTTTCACCCTTAACGGGATCTTCTGAAACTAAAAAAATCAATCTGTGGACGCAGAAGTGAATATTTCGAAAAACGTTGCAACCGAAGGAAGATGGGAAGACGATACTTTGGTTCGTGGAAACGTGCCCTACGGTGTGTTTATATTCGTTTATTTATTTGTTTTTTTACATGTTACTGGTTGGTTGTTTGTTCTATGTGCGCGTCTGTTTTCATTTTGTCCTTAATTGTAAGTTGTGATGTGGCTGTTCCACTCATGTGTTCTATTCAATTTTGGTTGGAGTTCATTTATGTTTATTGCCTCTGTAATTTGTCTAAACATTGCGTCTTTTCTGTGTGTAGATTCTATTTTTATTTCTATGTTCTCTAATTTACCCTTATGTTCTATTTTAGCATGTTGGTGGAGTACAGATGATTCTTTACTATCTTGAAGGTCTCGCCAGTATATAGAGTATATAGAGGAGCCAGAACCAAATGGGAAAAAATGGTAAATAATGACACAAATGGGACCCGCCCCTTGTATAAGAGCAAATTTTGGAATAGAATAGAAAGAACTAGGAATAAGGCTAATAGAATAAACTCATGGTATGATAGCAATAAATACCAGAGTGTAATGTTCATCGATACAACCCCTAGAGGTGAATTAGCTTACAAATTTAGAAGGGCCCTAGATAAACATAAACTCAATATTAAGATAGTAGAAAGACCAGGTACCTCCATAAAAACACTTATTAGCAATACATACCCTTTTCAAAGACCTCCCTGTATACTTAAGAAATGTATCATCTGTAAATTAAGCCCCCATATTAACTGTAAAACTAGAAATGTAGTATATAGCATAAGATGTACTGAAGGACAATGTAGAGATAAAAATATAGTGTGCATAGGTGAGACAGCTCGTAGTATAGGGGAACGGATAAATGAACACTGGCGAGAGCTTCAAGATAGTAAAGAATCATCTGTACTCTACCAACATGCTAAAATAGAACACAAGGGTAAATTAGAGAACATAGAAATAAAAATAGAATCTACACACAGAAAAGACGCAATGTTTAGACAAATCACAGAGGCAATAAACATAAATGAACTCCAACCAAAATTGAATAGAACACATGAGTGGAACAGTAACATCACAACTTACAATTAAGGACAAAATGAAAACACACACGCACATAGAACAAACAACCAACCAGTAAATAAACAAATAAATAAACGAATATAAACACACACAGACCCGGATGTAACACATGCGCAAACTAAGTACACAACACACACACTAAAACAAGATGGCGTAGGACAGAACAAAGGAGAGGCACAAAACAAAGAAAAGAATCCCCAGTCACTGAAGAGGTCACAGAATGTGTGACGAAAGAACTTTGACAATATATAAACAATCATCTGGTTGTGGAACCAACCAACCAACCGGAAATTTATTATAATAAATTTATTATAATAAATTGAAGTGAAAGCAACTGGTGCGTGTGTTTCTTATTGGCAACCTGACCCTCCCAAAGTATAACAATATCGGTTTCAACACGCGTTTTGAGATAAAGAATCTTGCTAAACAAATTCAGAAACGAAATATATATATATATATATATATATATTTTGGAGGTACGAAATGTCAGCATGATAATCAAGAAACTAAGAAGTCTTTACATCTTTACATGTTCTGCACTAAATTACCGACACTTCCTTCTCATGTCATCAATACAGACAACCATCGATTGATTTATTGAAAACCTATAACCAATAATGGAAGAGTTCATTAACTGGAATATAGAATTAATACAATATAGAAGATAAGTATTTGTAAGATGTTACAACTAATGACAACAAAGGGATTCCAGTGTATTGTTTTAGAGAGAGAGTGTGGTAGAGAGAGAGAGAGAGAGAGAGAGAGAGAGAGAGAGAGAGAGAGAGAGAGAGAGAGAGAGAGAGAGAGAGAGAGAGAGAGAGAAAGAGAAAGAGAGGTGTGAGTGAGAGAGAGTGTGCGTGTGAAAGAGAGAGAGTGAGAGAGAGTGAGAGAGAGTGAGAGAGAGTGAGAGAGAGTGAGAGAGAGTGAGAGAGAGAAAGTGAGTGAAAGAGAGAGAGAGAGTGAAAAAGATAGACAGAGAGTGAGTTAAAGAGAGAGAGAGAGAGAGAGAGAGAGAGAGAGAGAGAGAGAGAGAGAGTGAAAGAGATAGAGAGTGAGTGAGTGAAAGAGAGCGAGAGAAAGAGAGAGTGAGAGATTATATTATCTTGTGTTCTCTATTATTCCATTTATACATACATATATATCATCATCATCATCATCATCATCATTTTACGTCCGCTTTTCCCTGCTTGCAAGGGTGGGATGGGTCCTATTCAGCTCAGCATTTCTCCACTTGTCACGGTCCTTCATCTCCTCCGTGAGTTTCAGTGATCTGAGGTCTGCTCTCACCACCTCCGGCCATGTTTTTCATGGTCTACCTCTACTGCGTCTTACTTCTACTGGGATTTCTTGGCACTTCTTTACCCATCGGTCATCCTCCATGCGCATCACATGTCCATACCATCGCACTCTCCCCTCTCGCACACAATAATTTATCCCTCTCAGACACAGTTTCTCTCTCAACACATCCATGCTCAGTCGTTCACGCACATTGACATTGCACATCCAACGGAGCATGTTTGCCTCATTAATCTCCAGCCGTCGCATATCCTCTGCAGTTGCTGCCCAAGTCTCACTACCATGCAGCATCACGCATCTCACACAGGCATCATATAACTCTCCTTTTGTACGCAGGGCGAAACCCTTCTTTGTTAACAGAGGAAGCAGCTCCCTAAAATTCTCCAAACCCGTCCTTATTCTAGATACTATGACCACGGAAGACCCCCCCCCCCCCTTGCCCATGCTAACTGATCACCTAGGTACCGGAAGTTATCCACCACTTCTATAGAACCCACCTGCATTGGAAAAATGTGTATATCACTGCAATTACTACTGCCAACTTTCCCTGTACATCTACTGCATAGGTAGTTTTCCCTACCTGTTAGTTTGCCTGTATGCCACTATATCTCTTGTGTACCCAAGAGCTACATTGCGTACATTTTATGGAATTTATGCCAGTTCCTTTTCTGCATATCGAACATGGCCATTTCCCTGACGGAATCAGGGTTTTGTCCTCTCTTCTATTCATCAACACTTTAGTCTTAGCTAGGTTCACTCTCAGGCCTTTTGATTCCAACTGCTGTTTCCATAGCCATAATTTATTCTCTAGCTCCTCTACTGATTCTGCTATAAGAACCAGATCATCAGCCAAGAGAAGTTCCCATGGGCAGCCAGTCATAAACTCCTCTGGTATGGCTTGGAGGACTATAATGAACAAGAGCGGGCTGAGGACCGAACCCTGATGTACACCTACTTGTATCTGGAATTCTTCACTAAACTCCATTCCTATTCTCACTTTACTGACAGCACCCCTGTACATAGCTTGCACTGTCCTCACAAGCCATTCCTCTACCCCTAGTTTCGTTAGAGACCACCAGATGACAGATCGGGGTACCCTATCAAATGCCTTCTCTAGGTCAACAAAAGCTAAGTTTAGTGGCTTATTTTTCTCTAAGAACGTCTCTTGTAGCTGCCTCACTAAGAAGAGTGCATCTGTTGTACTTTTCTGAGGCACAAACCAAACTGCATCTCATCTAATTTGCCGCTTTCTCTAATCAGTTGGGCTAATATTCTCTTTGCCACTTTCATAACCTGATCCATCAGCTTTATGCCCATATAGTTGCTCCTCTCCAGAGCATCCCCTTTATCTTTGTAGCAATTTATGAGAATACTGCTGCACCAGTCTTTTGGTATGATACCACGATATATAGCTTGATTAATGATGCATGCAACCAGTTTAGTGCCTACATCCCCTGATGCCTTCAACATCTCAGCAACTATCCCCGACGGTCCAGCAGCCTTACCATTCTTCATTTCCTTAATTGCCTCTTGTACCCTATATTCGTCAATCTCAATAGCTGGTCCCTCTGTCAGGTCTACTGGGGTAATTTCTCTCTGTCCCATTCGTTCTCCACATTCATCAGTCTCTCATAATGACATTTCCAGGCCTCCTTTTTTTTATCATTCTTGACACTAAGTACACCGGCATCATCCCGGACACATTTATCTCCAACAACATCCTGATTTGCATTGACACACTGCCTTGCAATGTGGAACACCGCACACCTCTGATCTTCCTGTCACAGAACATTGGCAAACCTCCTATTCTCAGCCTCCCTGCATGCTAAGTAGACCTGACGTCTAGCTTCTCTCTTAGCGGCAGTGTATCCTTCTCTACTCCCACACTTTTTCCAAGCCTTCCATGCCAGTCTTTTGTCTCTAATGGCCTTATCTAGCGTGCTGTTCCACCACCAGGTCACACTCTGCCTGGTGGAAGCTCTGCCCCAACCACACGTTTCTTCAGTAGCCTGCAGTAAGTTGTCACACAAGAAATTCCAGTTATCCTCTATGTCATACAACTCTAAATCGTCTTCTTTTTCGTCATACCCATCTTGAAGGGCTTTGTTCAATTTATATTTTAATGAAAGGTCTTTTAGCTTCCAGACCTTTCTTTTCCACACCTTCCTGTATGTCTCATTCCATCTCTTGCTTACTGAGATGTCACTAACGACTAACCTATGCTGTGGGGTACATTCTTCCCTGGGGTATGCCTTGGTATTTGACACCATCTGTCTGTCTCGCTGTCTAACTAGCAGGAAGTCAATGTGGCTTATGTGCTCGCCTGATTTGTAGGTTATTAGGTGGTTGGTAGGCTTCTAGAAGTTAGTGTTGCAAATGGTTAGTGCATTTGCATCACAAAATTCAAGAAGCCTCACTCCTTCTTCATTTCTTGAACCGTAACCGTGCCCACCACGTACCCCAATGTATCCATCCTGGAGCTGTCCAACATGTCCATTGAAGTCCCCCACTAACATAACGATGTCTCTGTCCCCTGTCATTGAGGCTGTTTGCTCGTAAAAGCCGTCCTTCTCTTCTTTACCTAGGCCTGCCTGGGAGCATAGGCAGAGATGATTGTCAGTAGTCTCTTGTCTACAACTAATCTAAGCTTAATTATTCTATTACTAACTCTAACTACCTCTATTCTCTTATTCTTCCACCTCTCAGCCAGTAATATGCCCACCCCACCTAATCCATCATCATTACCCACCCAGAAAACTTATAACTACAATGTTTGCCTGCGATTAGTCTTGCAGAGGCACCTCTCCATCTCACCTCTTGCACGCAGCACACATCCACATGCTTTCTCTCAAGCATCTCCGCTATCTCACCAGATCTACCTGTTAGAGTGCCAACATTAAGTGTTACAACTCTGAGATGCGACATCCCGTTCTTTTTCCTGTTGTCCGATTGCTTGATGACGATCGTGGGGTTCTCACACATGGTCTCACTAGCCACCCCACTACCGTGCGCAGCCCTGACATGGTTAGTGTTATTGCTGTTTACGCAGTTGTTGCAATTCTTATTTGTTGTGCTCATAATTTTGGCATTTATTATACTGGTTGGATGCCCTTCCTAACACCAGCACCACTTTACAGCATGGATTGGATGCTTTTATTCGTGCCACCAGCACTAGAGAGGTTGTCTTACTGGACTCAGGGGGCCTATCCACCCCTCCATTTTACAGCATGGACTGGGTGTTTTTATTCGTGCCACCAGCACTAGGGAAGTGGTCTTACTGGACTTAGCGGACTTCTCTACCCCGCACAAATTTATTCAGAGTGGTAGCTCTTCTAGACGAGTTGCTTACATTGCGGCTTACAGAGCCTCCGTCCGCTCCTTGTCTGTTCTATGATATATTCACGAGGGAGTGGTTAGCGTCGGGCATGTATACCGAATGTGTGGGGGTGGGGCAGATGGATGGTAAGTGAGAACCATAATGGCTGATACATAGAATTATAACAGTTTCCAAGTCACATACACACAAATATATAAATAAACAAATACAGCCATCTTTACGAAAATTGAGAGCTTTCACTTTCGTTCAAGCCGTTACATATACTATTTGACATAATTTGGGGGATATGAAGAAAACAAAACCTATCTGTGGATTTTCAGTACTGGTAGAGCATTCACCTACATGCTTTGGACATGTAGTTACGACTCTTCACATTCTGAGTTCAAATCCTGCCAAGATTAGCTTTGCCTTTCATCCTTACAATGTCAATAAAATATAGTACCAGTAATACATTGGGTCAATTAACATCTGTCAAATGATGTTGTTGATGATGATAGATACTGTATGAAGGAACCAAGATGAAACTTTAACATTCTACCCACCAATATTGAGTACTTCAGTTAATACTTGAATGTTTTCAATACTACAGTATTTTATACTTCCATTACAGCATGTAATGGAAGCATTTTTCATGGGTAGTGCTGGTGACACACAGAATGTGCCTAGTCCACACTGGTGGTAGGGAGGGTAGCCAGAAATAGAAGACATGTCCACAAATATGGATGTATGAGACAATAATTCTCATCTTATCTGTTTAGACAAAACATTTCAACATATCTAATCTATGGAGGCATGGAAATAGATGTTGATACATGAGCTCTCTCTCTCTCTCTCTCTCTCTCTCTCTCTCTCTCTCTATATATATATATATATATATATATATATATATATATATATATATATATATATATATATACATATATTCATCTGAATCATTGAGCGCTTGCAACACATCTCGGAAGTTGTTTTTCGTTAATTCCTAAGCCGAAATACGATTCTCGCTAATTTATATTTATATATATATATATATTATATATATTATATATTATATATATATATATATATATATATATTATATATATATATATATGTATATATATATTTTATATATATTAAATATATATATATATATATACATATATATACACATATATACACACATCTCTCTCTCTACCCCTATATATATATATATATAGGGAAATGAAAAATGGTAAGGCTGCCGGTCCATTGGGAATAGTTGCTGTAGTTGCTGAGATGCCGAAGGCATCAGGGGACGTAGGCACTAAACTGGTTGCACGCATCATCAATCAGACTATATATGGTGGTGCCATACCCAAAGACTGGTGCAGCAGTATTCTCATAAATTGCTACAAAGGTAAAGGGGATGCTTTGGAGAGGAGCAATTATAGGGGTATGAAACTGATAGATCAGGTTATGAAAGTGGCAGAAAGGATATTAGTACAACTAATTAGAGAAAGGGTCAAACTAGATGAGATGCAGTTTGGTTTTGTGCCTAGGAAGAGTACAACAGATGCCCTCTTTTAGGTGAGACAATTGCAAGAGAGGTTCTTAGAGAAGAATAAGCCACTATACTTAGCCTTTGTTGACCTAGAGAAGGCCTTTGATAGGGTACCCTGATCTGTCATCTGGTGGTCCCTAAGAAAGCTAGGTGTTGAGGAATGGCTTGTGAGGACAGTGCAAACTTTGTACAGAGGTACTCTCAGTAAAGTCAGGGTAGGAATGGAGTTTAGTGAGGAATTCCAGATACAAGTAGGAGTACATCAGGGTTCGGTCCTCAGCTCGCTCTTGTTCATTATAGTCCTCCAAGCCATAACAGAGGAGTTTAAGACTGGCTGTCCATGGGAACTTCTCTATGCTGACGATCTGGTTCTTATAGCAGAATCAGTAGAGGAGCTGGAGAATAAATTCTGGCTATGGAAACAGCAGTTGGAAGCAAGAGGACTGAGAGTAAATCTAGCTAAGACAAAAGTGTTGATGAGTAGAAAAGAGGACAAAACCCTGATTCCGTCAGGGAAATGGCCATGTTCGATATGCAGAAAAGGAACTGGCATAAATTCTATAAAATGCACACAATGCAGATCCTGGGTTCACAAGAGATGTAGCGGGATAGCAGGCAAACTAACAGGTAGGGAGAAATATGTATGCAGTAGATGTACAGGGAAATTAGACAGTAGAAGTCGCATTGATAGACACAATTTTCAAATGCAGGAGGACGCTATAGAAGTGGTGGATAGCTTCCGGTACCTAGGAGATCAGATTAGCATGGGAGGAGGGTGTTCCGAGGCCATAGTATCTAGAATAAGGACGGGTTGGAAGAAGTTTAGGGAGCTGCTTCCTCTGTTGACGAAGAAGGGTTTCTCCCTGTGTACGAAAGACCGGTTGTATGATGCCTGTGTGAGGAGCGCGATGCTGCATGGTAGTGAGAGATGGGCAGCAACTGCAGAGGATATGTGACGGCTGGAGAGAAATGAGGCAAGCATGCTCCGTTGGATGTGCAGTGTAAATGTGCGTCAATGACCCAGCATAAATGTGTTGAGAGAGAAACTGTGTCTGAGAGGGATAGAATGTAGTGTACGGGAGAGGAGACTGCGGTGGTATGGACATCTGATGCGCATGGAGGCTGACCGATGGGTGAAGAAGTGCCAGGAAATGCCAGTTGAAGGAACACGTGGTAGAGGTAGACCACGAAAAACATGGGCGGAGGTGGTGAGAACAGACCTCAGATCATTGAAGCTCACAGTGGAGATGATGAGGGACCGCGACAAGTGGAGAGATGCTGTGCTGAATAAGACCTGTCCCACCCTTGCAAGCAGGGAAAAGCGGACGTAAAATGATGATGATGATGATGATATATAGGGAGAGAGAGAGATGTGTGTATATATGTGTTGGCAAATCACTGATGGGGGACTGATTTTATAATATGTAACCCATGTGCAACCCCGCAGTGTTCCTCTTTCTTCCCATGTTTTTCATATGTATATATATATATATGTGTGTGTGTGTGTGTCTCCTTTCTGTGTTGGCTCCTCTTCCTCCCCCCTCTACTCTCTCACCATGCCACTTCCTCTCCCAGTTCTACTCACCACTCTGCTATTATAATCAAAAGTGAACAGTGACAGTTATCGGAAATCAGAAATAATATAGATGTGTCATAGAGATATACACACACACACACACATATACACACATACATATATATATATGTGTGTGTACACACATATATATACATACATTATATACATATATACACACACACACATACACACATTTATGTATATATATATATGTATATATACACATATATATATATGCACACACACATATACTGGGTGTCCCCCAAAAATTATTTAAATGCTGTTGAAGTATGTATACATTTTTCTGGGACACTGTATATATATATACATCATATATATCATCATCACAGTTTAACATCCACTTTTCCATGTTGGCATACCTTACAGTGCAGGCTGGCTACTTGTCACCAACATGACCACTTTGTGGACTGTAGACTTCACTGGATGTATACTTCAGCCTGTCCTCATGGGAGATGTGTGGGTGGGGTGGTGTATACTATATATATGCTTCAGCTTTGGCCTGTCCCTGTGGGAAAGCAGGTCTTCTGTATTACTGTGTAACGCCAGAGATCTAAGTCCTGTGTCATTGTCTTTGAGAGGTGTAATTGGGCAAGGTAAGCTTTTATCACCTCATCCCAAGTCTTCTTGGGTCTCCCCACTCCGCGGCTTCCATTGACTTTCATAACTCTGTCCCTTTTTAAACAGCTGTCATCCTTCATATGCATCACATGTCCATACCAGCGCAACCGCCTCTCCTGCACACAGCATTTGATTCCTCTTGTGCTCAGTCTCTCTCTCAATTCATTTATCCTTTGCCATTCACATATATCACTATTACACATCCAGCGGAGCATGCAAGCTTCATTTCTTTCTAAGCTATGCAAGTCTTCTGCACGCAGCGCCCAGGTCTCACTACCATGCAACATTGCTGTTTGTATGCACATATCATACAGTCTGCCTTTCATTTTGAGGAAAAGACCTTTTATAGCCAGCTGTGGCAGTAGCTCCCTGAACTTCTTCCATCCCATTCTTAACTGAATCCCATTCTCTCGTCAGATCAATAACTGGTCTCACACATTTGATAATTACATTCTGTCAGTTTGATAACTGATCTCCTACATTTCATGTCTTAATAATCTCCAGTCCAGTAATGAGACTAAAGATTATGGAATATTAGAAATAGTTAAAAGATTATTAACTCTTTTACCACGATATTGGTCAGTCCTTGGTTATATACTGATAAGTATCTCTGTCTATCACTTGAGAGATCACGAGAAAATGTAATATATGAGCAAGACATAGTCATCTGATCTGTCATAGTATCAAAACACAACAACTTGTCCAACCCATGCCAGCATGAAAACTGATGTAACATGGTGATGTAACATATTTGTTTTGAAAGACTTATTTCTCAGTGACTTCTCAATCAGCCGACACAAACCTACATTTGGCGCAAAATCAATTTTTAACATTCACATGACCTCTACCAACCAATCAAAATTGTTTTGACCACAAGAATTTTTGCAACACGAATTGGCGCAAAACTTATTTTAATACCGCTGGAGCCACTTTTTTAACATAAAAACAGGTAGAATTCCCCAAACTAATCAGATCAGAGCAAACATCACGGACGCTCTATCTCAAAATTATTTTTGAAAAGCATTAGAAATGCGCAACCGGTAAAACTTAAAACCAAAACTGAATACTAACCAATACTATTACTAATTCTCACTTATTCCTAATTAAACTATTTTTCACTGTGAACAATTTGTCAGCATTTTCTTTTCCGTTTACCAATATATATATATATATATATATATATATATATATATATATATATAACGAAGGAAATGTGGTAAGGAACCAGGTGGACCATAACGCACCAAAGTACTCAATACTTGAGGTAGTAGAGTGGGTAATAGGAACCAGTAAGACCCCGACAGCTGAGCTCAAGCCGTTTCGACGGCTAATTCTGGAGAATTAGCCGTCGAAACGGCTTGAGCTCAGCTGTCGGGGTCTTACTGGTTCCTATATATATATATATATATATATATATATATATATATATATACATACATACATACATACATACATATATATATATATATATATATATGTAGGAGGTGAGTTTTATTGTAGTACAATAAAGCAATGCAGATATCGGATAAGAAGCACTCTACAATTTGTAGGACATAATATAAGATCAAAAGATGGTTAAAGGAGTTCCATGTATTTTATTATGCGCATTTCAAAAACAAACATCATCATGCAATAATATTTGTGTTTTCATCAGATAAAACAGGAGAACATGATATGAAGGCTAAAAAACACTTGTGGATAGTGCAGTTTTAAATCAACATATGTTGATTTAAAACTGCACTATCCACAAGTGTTTTTTAGCCTTCATATCATGTTCTCCTGTTTTATCTGATGAAAACACAAATATTATTGCATGATGATGTTTGTTTTTGAAATGCGCATAATAAAATACATGGAACTCCTTTAACCATCTTTTCATCTTATATTATATATATATATATATATATATATATATATATATATGACAATTTCAGGTTATCAATAATGTAGTGATAATATATCGTCACGTTAGAGATGAACAGCGTACGTGTAGGTTTGCTCAACGAGTATAAATTATATTCCGGAGAAAATGTAGAAAAGATGAATATAAAATTAAAGTGCTTTTTTAAAAAGGAATTTATTAGGTATTGACATATGTTTCTGTAACAGAGGGAATACCTATGTATCGCTGCTTGCGTAATCATATAATATTAGCAAGCATTCGATAGCAAATGTATAATCAGTTGTCACTTCTTCAGAGATATTGGATAAATTGGAAAAAATCAGAAAAATTGAAGTATTTATATTAATTGTAAGAAAGGAAGAGAGGGGATAGTATATGACAGATGGCAATTCAATTTACTGGTAAACAAGTATATAAAGGGTTTCTAATGAGTATATGGTTTATTTTATCTAATACTGATTGTATTCTCATTAGAAACCCTTTATATACTTGTTTACCAGTAAATTGAATTGCCATCTGTCATATACTATCCCCTCTCTTCCTTTCTTACAATTGATATAAATACTTCAATTTTTCTGATTTTTTCCAATATATCCAATATCTCTGAAGAAGTGACAACTGATTATACATTTGCTATCGAATGCTTGCTAACATTATATGATTACGCAAGCAGCGATACATAGGTATTCCGTCTGTTGCAGAAACATATGTCAGTACCTAATAAATTCCTTTTTAAAAAAGCACTTTCATTTTATATTCATCTTTTCTATATATATATATATATATTGCCATATACGGCAACACTCATCTTTTTCCATTTCTCCGAGGGTTATAAACCCCACTATCAGGCTAGAAATTTCTTTAGCCTAAAATATGGTGGAAGCTTATAATTTCTAATTTCTAATTTCAAACTCGCGCACAGTTTCAAAAACATACTTACATGTTTACGTTTATAATTTGCTTGTATATATATATATATATGGAGGCACATGGTTTAGTGGTTAGAGCATTGGCCTTGCAATCGAAAGGTTGTGAGTTCAATTCTCAGACCGGGCAATGTGTTGTTTCCTTAAGCAAGGCACTTTATATTTGAACTCAGACCACACTATAATGTGGTCATTTTGGTGCTACAATAAAAAAACATCCAGTCCACAACTGTAAATGTTGGCATTAGGAAGGTTATCCAGTTGTAGAAACCAAGCCTAAACAGTTCTGCATGAACAAGACACAGTAATCTTATCTGACTTGTCTCACAATGTGAAAACTCATCTAATCCATGCTAGTATGGAAAAATGGACGTTAAACGATGATGATATATATATACAATAGGTTTCTGATGTTCCATCAACTAAACTTCACTGACAAGGTATTGGTCCACCTGAGGCTATAGTAGAAGTCACATAGTGAGAGTGAACTCCAAACCATATGGTTATGAAGTGATCATTAATCATACAGCCATATGTAAAGTATATACTTTATATAAATCTATTGTTATCTATTTCATATTTTCTAGACATAAAATATTGTCATTTGAAGATACATTAATTTTGTTTTAAAATAACTCAATATTAGCTTATATTGTTATTTCTATTGAAGTTTAATATTCATTTCATAAAATACCAAAATAATTGTTTCTACTTTAGGCACAAGGCCAGCAATTACCAGTGCATTACTGGTACTTTATTTTATCGACCCCGTAAGGATGAAAGGCAAAGTTAACTTCGGCGGGATTTGAACTCAGATCATGGAGGGAAGTAACTCTATGCTTCAAAGCATGGCGCGTGACCCTCTACCGATACTGCCAGGCTTCTAACAAAGCCTAAGGCCAGATATTTTGGCAGAGAAGAATGTTGATTATGTCAACCCCAGGACTTGACTGGTACTTTATTTTATTGACCTTGGAAGGATAAAAGGCAGAGTTAACCAAGGCAGGATTTGGACTCAGAAAGTAAAGACTTGTAAGAAAGTAATTTAATTACTCTGCCAATCCAATAACAATATATCATATAAGATCTTATGTTGCCACATGTAAATATTTAGTGCACTCTCTACATTTAAGAGTATAGCTCTCCCAGGGATTCTAATCACTTTTAAAGTTCTTTTAAAATTAACAATAAAAACAAATTGGGAGGCAATCGAAAGGTTATGAATTGAAAGACTTCGCCAGGTGGTGCTATTAAGTTAGACATGGCCTAGGCCAATACTGACCAAAACATTTCAAAGTTATTCAAAGTTATATATAAATGGAGGCACATGGCTTAGTGGTTAGAGCATTGGCCTTGCAATCGAAAGGTTGTGAGTTCAATTCTCAGACTGGGTGATGTGTTGTTTCCTTGAGCAAGACACTTTATTTCACATTGCTCCAGTTTACTCAGCTGTAGAAATGAGATGATAGGGACTGGGGTCCATATCATTTCACTGCAAAGTGGACATGTAGGTGTCACGGCAAAAAAGTACCCAGCACACACTGTAAAGTTGACGTGTAGGCGCCACAGAAAAAAGCACTCAGCACTCACTGTAAATGAGGTTGATGTTAGGAAGGGCATCCAGCTGTAGAAGTGAGCCAGAATCAGTTCCTGTCCCACCCTTGCAAGCAGGGAAAAGCGGACGTAAAATGATGATGATGATGATGATGATATATATGTGTATATAAGGATTTTTTTTTTATATATATATATATATATATATATATCATCATCATCATCATCATTATTACAGCCTCTCTTCCAAACAATATTGCAAACTGCTCAAAATAATAAATAATATTAAAAATATAGTAAAAGAAAACTAATTCATTGTAATGTGTTAAAATCAGATGGAGGCGTTAATAGCTATTATATAATTAACGGTGACGAGACTTGCAATATAAAAATGTTCCGTTGTGAAAATTATGATCAATAATTTGTAAAACTGATTATTAAAAACTAATTTATTTAGAGATTAATTTTAGAAAAAAATATTATTTTGGAAATCTGATTCAACATGGAAATAATACTGCAAGAGAAAGCTGAGGATGTTTAGTTGGGTATTAAAGAGATTGGAATATATGAATAGGAAATATATATATATACATATGTATGTATGTGTATATGTATGATTGTAAGCATATGTGTATGTTCTTCTGGGTTTATAATTTCACAAATGTTTACAAATAGAGAGAGAGTCGGTTTCTAACATAGACACAATACTCTCCCATTGGAATTTACACATTAACTAGGTAGCTATGTATGTCTGCATGCATGCATCTGTAGATATGGATGTTATTGTATGTGTGGATGTGTATGTTTTGAGTTGTATGTGTGCATGTGTATATGCTTTGTATCTGTACATGTGTATATGCAGTTATTAGATGCAACATTTTTGGAATGTTTTACATATTTTTATTGTTCCATTAATGGATTGTACTTGTAATTTCCTAACTAGTTGTGTTCTTTCTGTTCCTGTGAAGCCCAGCTTCTCAAGATTTGTATCGAGGCAGTTACTAACATACCCCAGTGCCCCAATAATCACAGGCATAAATCTGAAGGTGTAATCAGGGTGGAGTATCTGCAGATTTCTCATCAGTTGTGCATAAATATTCTCCTTTTCACTAATCTTTGATATTATATTGGCATCTGCTGGGCAGCTAACTTCCACTACTGTGCATGCCTTCTTTTTCCTGTCCCATATCATAATATCTGGTCTGTTATGCCTGCATTTTATTGGGGTTTTTACTGGAACATTCCACCAGTACTCTTTCATATTATGTATATGGATGTCTTCCACATTGCTGTAGCTTTTAATGTTTTTATTATTGGGGCTATCTTTTCTACGGATTGCATTGTAGTGTTTTGGCCACTACATCATGCCTCATAGGTAGATAGTACCACGCTGACATCTTTGGACAGCTGCTGATGACATGGGTGATATCCTCGATGTTAGTTCTGCAGAGTCTGCATTTGTTATCACATCTAGGTGTTTTGCCTGCATCCCTATCTCTTTTGTGAATCAGGTATTTCGTGTTAATCTCCTGCTCTTGGATTGCAAAAGCGTAACCTTCAAAGTGGGAGTCAATATAGCGGTTATTGGTCCAAGATAGACTACTTTCCTTATCTATATTACTCTCACTCTGGAGCTTCCTGGCAACATATCCATGCATGATTATTTGCTGATAAGCATGCAGTTTTTCATCCATGGATTCACTGCGATACTGTTGAGCGACATCACTGGGTGTGAGCTTTTGATTATCACACAGGGAATATCTCTCGAGGAGTTCCTTCCCAACTCTCATGATCTTATCTGTTTCATGCAGATAGACTTGCTCGAGAAACGGGCTCCTACACTTTGAGGTTCGTAGATGTTGTCGGAGAGATATGATGCGAAATTCAAAGTTGTCTGGACTGATGTTAGGCCTCTGCCTCCCTGCTTACGTTTCAAGTAAAGGCGGTCTATGTCACTGTTGATGTGGAAGTTTCCTGTATGTATGTATGTTTGTATATATGTATGTATGTATGTATGTATGTATGTATGTATGTTTGTATGTCGTCACATGGTACCAAAGGCAAAGCACTATGTGTCGATAATTGTCACAAGTGTAGTGTTTGTACCAGAGTTTTCAAGTCGCTGGCTGGACTAAAAAGTCACACTCGTTCAGCGCATCGGTAGGGGTTCTCCTACATGGATATAAAGTAGTGGCCGTACTCGAAAACGAGTTGGCAACCACCATGTATGTATGTATGTAACTGGTAACATGTATCCCAGTACAACCTGTCTCATGGTCGGGTCGTTGGCGACTAAACTGACAACCCCACCAAGGTTTCTTGGTGAGGAGGGTGACTTTGGACATCCTGCAGGACTAAAAACAAAACCTGTCAAAGGGCAAAAAAGCTCTTAAGAGTCAATGGCCATCCAAAATCACCGGGAGAGATGACCCCTTAGCCTTTGTCAAGGCAGAATTCTAGGAGAAGGAAAACTCTGATATAACACCTGCAACTCTGATGGTATCCAATGATGTTGACTTGTTCTTCTTTTTGGTAAATATCATCTTGGTTAAGAGAGTGGGACTGGCTTTGTGCAGTGCCTTTGCTCACTATAAAAGCTTCACAGCACAGGCATTGCTTTATATCTGGAGATCTCTCTGCACTTGTCGTCACATGGTACCATGGGCCCAGCACTATGTGTCAGTAATTGTCACAAGTGTACTGTTTGTACCAGACTTTTCAAGTCGCTGGCTGGACTAAAAAGTCACACTCGTTCAGCGCATCGGTAGGAGTTCTCCTACATGAATATAAAGTAGTGGCCGTACTCGAAAACGAGTTGGCAGCCACCATGTATGTATGTATGTATGTATGTATGTATGTATGTATGTATGTATGTATGTATGTATGTATGTATAACCTGTCTCATGGTCGGGTCGTTGGCGACAAAACTGGCAACCCCACCAAGGTTTCTTGGTGAGGAGGATGACTTTGGACATCCTGCAGGACTAAAAACAAAGCCTGTCAAAGGTCAAAGGAGCTCGTAAGAGTCAATGGCCATCCAAAATCACCGGGAGAGATGACCCCTTAGCTTTTGTCAAGGCAGAATTCTAGGAGAAGGAAAACTCTGATATAACACCTGCAACCCTGATGGTATCCAATGATGTTGACTTGTCCTTCTTTTTGGTAAATATCATCTCTGTTAAGAGAGTGGGACTGGCTTTGTGCAGTGCCTTTGCTCACTATAAAAGCTTCACGGCACAGGCATTGCTTTATATCTGGAGATCTCTCTGCACTTGTCGTCACATGGTACCATGGGCCCAGCACTATGTGTCAATAATTGTCACAAGTGTATTGTTTGTACCAGAGTTTTCAAGTCTCTGGCTGGACTAAAAAGCCGCATTCGTTCAGCGCATCGGTAGGGATTCTCCTACATGGATACAAAGTAGTGGCCGTACTCGAAAACGAGTTGGCAGCCACCATGTTTGTATGTATGTATGTTTGTATGTATGTATGTATGTTTGTATGTTTGTATGTATGTATGTATGTTTGTATGTTTGTATGTATGTATGTATGAATTCTTCAGAAAATAATACTTACACACTGCTTATGTATATTGAGTATTCATATTGTTAATATCTGACCATTTGTATGTGTGTATATAATATCCCTTCAATATATATCTCTGTATGTGTGTATGAGTGGTGTGTGTGTGTCTGTGTGTCCATAAAATACTACAAGAACATTCAAGAGAGATGAATAATTAATGTGAAATTTCCACATTTTCTCAACTGTTTTTGATAGTGACTATTATTATAGTCACATACATTGGAAGGACTACAATTAAAATTACAAATTTTCTCAATATTTCTTTAGGCTACACATATTTTTTTCAAATAAGATACTGATCTTCACATGTTTAAATGCTCAGCATATATAATTAAATATATAATCAGTGAACAATACTCTTAACAATGGAAAGAAGTAGTCAGTAGTTGTGTTGCTGCTAATGTGCTCAACTGGAGTTCAACAGATATGAAGTTCATGTCCCCAGAGCAGGTACTGCCACTTTATCCATCCATAAAGGTAGTTTACCTCATTTTAAAAACTATTGTTATTTATAGTGACTGATTCTTCTTACACTTATTTTCTGCAGTTGGATTCCTACATTTCAAATCATCCAAGTGCCTCAATAAATTGTATATATATATATATATATATATATAAATAAATAAATATACAAGGGTGTGTATCATTGTGTATAGAAGATTATATTAATAAAAGGAATTCCAACTTTGTCTGACTTACTCGTTTTATTTACAATCCTTTAAAATGTATAATGGCATTAGAATGAAATAGTATGTGAGAATATTAAATGTTAAGTGTTAATTGAACAAGTACTTTCATGCTTTCGCAATCTTCGGGTTCATATTCTGTGGTGACAGTCAAGTTTGCAATTTTCAACTGTTGAAAACACAGAATATGAACCCGAAGATTGCGAAAGCATAAAAGTACTTGTTCAATTAACACTTAACATTTAATATTCTAACATACTATTTCATTCTAATACCATTATACATTTTAAAGGATTGTAAATAAAACGAGTAAATCAGACAAAGTTGGAATTCCTTTTATTAAAAACTATAGAGGTATAAAGTTGATGGACCAGGTCATGAAAGTAACAGAAAGAGTTATAGCACAGCTGATTAGGGACCGGGTGAAAATAGACGAGATGCAATTTGGGTTTGTACCAGGAAGAGGCACCACTGATGCCCTCTTCCTTGTGAGGCAATTACAGGAAAAGTACCTAGCTAAAAGTAAGCCACTCTACTTGGCATTTGTCGACCTTGAGAAAGCCTTTGACAGAGTTCCACGTGCAGTAATCTGGTGGGCTCTTAGAAAACTAGGAGTAGATGAATGGCTTGTGAAAGCGGTACAAGCCATGTATAGGGGAGCAGTCAGCAAAGTTAGGATTAGCAATGAGTATAGCGAGGAATTTAGCGTACAGGTTGGGGTCCACCAGGGCTCTGTTCTTAGCCCTCTCCTGTTCATCATAGTCCTGCAGGCAATAACGGAGGAGTTTAAGACCGGATGCTCATGGGAACTCCTGTATGCTGATGACTTCGCACTCATAGCTGAATCTATGGTAGAACTAGAGAATAAATTCCAAACCTGCAAGCAGGGACTAGAAAGAAAGGGTCTCAAAGTCAACATGACAAAGACTAAGGTCCTTGTAAGTAGACGAGAAAACAGAACCCAGATCCCCTCAGGGAAATGGCCTTGCTCAGTATGTAGGAAAGGTGTAGGTAGGAACTCCATTCTATGCCCCAAATGCAAACAATGGGTACACAAGAGATGTAGCGGGATCTCAGGAAGCTTAATTAAGAATGTAGGATTCACATGCAGCAGCTGTGCTGAAACAGCAAGCAGCAAACAGCCACAGGAAACAAGTACCACCAATCTCTGGGAGGGCCCTGTAGAAACAGTAGACAGCTTCTGCTACCTAGGTGACCGAATTAGCAACGGAGGTGGGTGTTCAGAAAGTACAATAACTAGGGTAAGAACGGGATGGAAGAAGTTTAGGGAACTACTACCACTGCTAGCTGCAAAAGGCTTCTCCCTCAGAATGAAGGGCAGACTGTATGATGCGTGTATCCGAACAGCGATGTTGCATGGTAGTGAGACCTGGGCGCTGAAGGTGGAAGACTTACGTAGATTAGAGAGAAACGAAGCCTGCATGCTCCGATGGATGTGTAACAGTAATATACGTGAACGACAAAGCATAAATGAATTGAGAGAGAGACTGAGCATAAGAGGAATCAAATGCTGTGTGCAGGAGAGGCGGTTGCGCTGGTATGGACATGTGATGCGTATGAAGGATGACAGCTGCATAAAAAGGTGCAGAGCACTAGAAGTTGATGGAAACCACGGAGTGGGGAGACCCAAGATGACCTGGGATGAGGTGATAAAAGCCGACCTTACCCAATTACACCTCTCAAAGACAATGACACACGACTGTGACTTCTGGCGTCACGCAGTAATACAGAGTAACCGACCTCCCATGGGTACAAGCTGAAGCATATAAACAATATGCCCCCACACCCCCCACCGCAAGGTGGTCGTGGAGGTGCCACGGTAAAAAAGCACCCAGCCCACACTGTAAAGTGGACGTGTAGGCGCCACGAAAAAGCACCCAGCACTCACTGTAAATGAGGTTGGTGTTAGGAAGGGCATCCAGCTGTAGAAATCAAGCCAGATCAGTTCCTGTATGAGCAAGGCATGGTCAGCCGACCAGACACTGCCCACAACAGGACAACCCGTCTAACCCATGCTAGCGTGGAAGAACGGACGTAAAACGGTGATGATGTTATCAAGTAAGAATATTTTCGAAACAGCGAGTTGGTTTGAAATTATTAGAAATGTAAGCTATCGCCGTATTTTGACTAAAGAAATGAAAGAAATTATTTAGCCTGATAGTGGGGTTAAGAACCCTCGGAGAAATGGAAAAAGATGAGTATTGACGTACATGTAAATCAATACTCATCTTTTTCCATTTCTTCGAGGGTTCTTAACCCCACTATCAGGTTAAATAATTTTTTAAATTTCTTTAGTCAAAATACGGCGATATATATATAATTTATATAGTGAAAGAGTGGAGAATAACATGGTCGGCTGTACAAAAATGGTTTTATTTACAGTTTTAACAATTGTTTCATTGATCAGGTGAGTCTAAAGAATGAAATTTTATTTGTTATACCATATACATATATCATCATCATCATCATCATCATCATCACCGTTTTACGTCCGTTCTTCCACGCTAGCATGGGTTAGACGCGTTGTCCTGTTTTGGGCAGTGACCGGTTGGCTGACCTTGTCTTGCTCATATGGGAACTGATTCTGGTTTGATTTCTACAGCTGGATGCACTTCCTAACACCAACCTCATTTACAGTGAGTGCTGGGTGCTTTTATTCTGTGGCGCCTAATAAACAACATAAGACAATTATTCCATTTGCCAAAGGTTTCACGAAGACAGACGAGCTTGACAGAGACGACTGAAATCGTTCATCAGAATGAAATCTTATTTGAAGTGGATGTAAGATATGGATTTAAAAACAAAGCCTATATATAAATATATATATACATACATATGTGTGTATGTGTGTGTGTGCGTTTGTGTGAAGTATTTCCATAGAAAAGTTGGAGCAAAGAAGAGTGCTCTATGTTTAGTAAAGAGCTATTTAATTACATAATAAACAACACAATATAATTATTCCAACACCAAAGGTTTCAAGAACAACCTTACAGAATGGGCCAGACGTTTCTGTTAGTGGTTAGAGTATTGGCCTTGCAATCGAAAGGTTGTGAGTTCAATTCTGAGACCGGATGATGTGTTGTTTCCTTGAGCAAGACACTTTATTTCACATTGCTCCAGTTTACTCAGCTGTAGAAATGAGATGGTAGGGACTG
>OZ024740.1:5092864-5220364 GCA_964016885.1 Eledone cirrhosa
CTTTAGTTCTAGTGATGACAGAGAAATAACTTGTTTCTCTCTGTCACTGCTGTCATTCTTTAGTTCTAATGATGACAGAGAAATAACTTGTTTCTCTCTGTCACTGCTGTCATTCTTTAGTTCTACTGATGACAGAGAAATAAATTGTTTCTCTCTGTCACTGCTGTCATTCTTTAGTTCTAGTGATGACAGAGAAATAACTTGTTTCTCTCTGTCACTGCTGTCATTCTTTAGTTCTACTGATGACAGAGAAATAACTTGTTTCTCTCTGTCACTGCTGTCATTCTTTAGTTCTAGTGATGACAGAGAAATAACTTGTTTCTCTCTGTCACTGCTGTCATTCTTTAGTTCTACTGATGACAGAGAAATAACTTGTTTCTCTCTGTCATTCTTTAGTTCTCCTGATGACAGAGAAATAACTTGTTTCTCTCTGTCATTATTTAGTTCTACTGATGACAGAGAAATAACTTGTTTCTCTCTGTCACTGTTGTCATTCTTTAGTTCTAGTGATGACAGAGAAATAACTTGTTTCTCTCTGTCACTGCTGTCATTCTTTAGTTCTACTGATCCCAGAGAAATAACTTGTTTCTCTCTGTCACTGCTGTCATTCTTTAGTTCTAGTGATGACAGAGAAATAACTTGTTTCTCTCTGTCACTGCTGTCATTCTTTAGTTCTAGTGATGACAGAGAAATAACTTGTTTCTCTCTGTCACTGCTGTCATTCTTTAGTTCTAGTGATGACAGAGAAATAACTTGTTTCTCACTGTCACTGCTGTCATTCTTTAGTTCTAGTGATGACAGAGAAATAACTTGTTTCTCTCTGTCACTGCTGTCATTCTTTAGTTCTAGTGATGACAGAGAAATAACTTGTTTCTCTCTGTTACTGCTGTCATCCTTTAGTTCTAGTGATGACAGAGAAATAACTTGTTTCTCTCTGTCACTGCTGTCATTCTTTAGTTCTAGTGATGACAGAGAAATAACTTGTTTCTCACTGTCACTGCTGTGATTCTGTAGTTCTAGTGATGACAGAGAAATAACTTGTTTCTCTCTGTCACTGCTGTCATTCTTTAGTTCTAGTGATGACAGAGAAATAACTTGTTTCTCTCTGTCACTGCTGTCATTCTTTAGTTCTAGTGATGACAGAGAAATAACTTGTTTCTCTCTGTCACTGCTGTCATTCTTTAGTTCTAGTGATGACAGAGAAATAACTTGTTTCTCTCTGTCACTGCTGTCATTCTTTAGTTCTAGTGATGACAGAGAAATAACTTATTTCTCTCTGTTACTGCTGTCATCCTTTAGTTCTAGTGATGACAGAGAAATAACTTGTTTCTCTCTGTCACTGCTGTCATTCTTTAGTTCTACTGATGACAGAGAAATAACTTGTTTCTCTCTGTCACTGCTGTCATTCTTTAGTTCTAGTGATGACAGAAAAATAACTTGTTTCTCTCTGTCACTGCTGTCATTCTTTAGTTCTAGTGATGACAGAGAAATAACTTGTTTCTCTCTGTCACTGCTGTCATTCTTTAGTTCTACTGATGACAGACAAATAACTTGTTTCTCTCTGTCACTGTTGTCATTCTTTAGTTCTACTGATGACAGAGAAATAACTTTTTTCTCTCTGTCACTGCTGTCATTCTTTAGTTCTAGTGATGACAGAGAAATAACTTGTTTCTCTCTGTCACTGCTGTCATTTTTTAGTTCTACTGATGACAGAGAAATAACTTGTTTCTCTCTGTCACTGCTGTCATTCTTTCGTTCTACTGATGACAGAGAAATAACTTGTTTCTCTCTGTCACTGCTGTCATTCTTTAGTTCTAGTGATGACAGAGAAATAACTTGTTTCTCTCTGTCACTGCTGTCATTCTTTAGTTCTAGTGATGACAGAGAAATAACTTGTTTCTCTCTGTCACTGCTGTCATACTTTAGTTCTAGTGATGACAGAGAAATAACTTGTTTCTCTCTGTCACACTTTAGTTCTACTGATGACAGAGAAATAACTTGTTTCTCTCTGTCACTGCTGTCATTCTTTAGTTCTAGTGATGACAGAGAAATAACTTGTTTCTCTCTGTCACTGCTGTCATTCTTTAGTATCTAGTGATGACAGAGAAATAACTTGTTTCTCTCTGTCACTGCTGTCATTCTTTAGTTCTACTGATGACAGAGAAATAACTTGTTTCTCTCTGTCACTGCTGTCATTCTTTAGTTCTGCTGATGACAGAGAAATAACTTGTTTCTCTCTGTCACTGCTGTCATTCTTTAGTTCTAGTGATGACAGAGAAATAACTTGTTTCTCTCTGTCACTGCTGTCATTCTTTAGTTCTAGTGATGACAGAGAAATAACTTGTTTCTCTCTGTCACACTTTAGTTCTACTGATGACAGAGAAATAACTTGTTTCTCTCTCTTACTGCTGTAATTCTTTAGTTCTAGTGATGACAGAGAAATAACTTGTTTCTCTCTGTCACACTTTAGTTCTACTGATGACAGAGAAATAGCTTGTTTCTCTCTGTCACTGCTGTTATTCTTTAGTTCTAGTGATGACAGAGAAATAACTTGTTTCTCTCTGTCACTGCTGTCATCCTTTAGTTCTAGTGATGACAGAGAAATAACTTGTTTCTCTCTGTCACTGCTGTCATTCTTTAGTTCTAGTGATGACAGAGAAATAACTTGTTTCTCTCTGTCACTGCTGTCATTCTTTAGTTCTAATGATGACAGAGAAATAACTTGTTTCTCTCTGTCACTGCTGTCATTCTTTAGTTCTACTGATGACAGAGAAATAAATTGTTTCTCTCTGTCACTGCTGTCATTCTTTAGTTCTAGTGATGACAGAGAAATAACTTGTTTCTCTCTGTCACTGCTGTCATTCTTTAGTTCTACTGATGACAGAGAAATAACTTGTTTCTCTCTGTCACTGCTGTCATTCTTTAGTTCTAGTGATGACAGAGAAATAACTTGTTTCTCTCTGTCACTGCTGTCATTCTTTAGTTCTACTGATGACAGAGAAATAACTTGTTTCTCTCTGTCATTCTTTAGTTCTCCTGATGACAGAGAAATAACTTGTTTCTCTCTGTCATTATTTAGTTCTACTGATGACAGAGAAATAACTTGTTTCTCTCTGTCACTGTTGTCATTCTTTAGTTCTAGTGATGACAGAGAAATAACTTGTTTCTCTCTGTCACTGCTGTCATTCTTTAGTTCTACTGATCCCAGAGAAATAACTTGTTTCTCTCTGTCACTGCTGTCATTCTTTAGTTCTAGTGATGACAGAGAAATAACTTGTTTCTCTCTGTCACTGCTGTCATTCTTTAGTTCTAGTGATGACAGAGAAATAACTTGTTTCTCTCTGTCACTGCTGTCATTCTTTAGTTCTAGTGATGACAGAGAAATAACTTGTTTCTCACTGTCACTGCTGTCATTCTTTAGTTCTAGTGATGACAGAGAAATAACTTGTTTCTCTCTGTCACTGCTGTCATTCTTTAGTTCTAGTGATGACAGAGAAATAACTTGTTTCTCTCTGTTACTGCTGTCATCCTTTAGTTCTAGTGATGACAGAGAAATAACTTGTTTCTCTCTGTCACTGCTGTCATTCTTTAGTTCTAGTGATGACAGAGAAATAACTTGTTTCTCACTGTCACTGCTGTGATTCTGTAGTTCTAGTGATGACAGAGAAATAACTTGTTTCTCTCTGTCACTGCTGTCATTCTTTAGTTCTAGTGATGACAGAGAAATAACTTGTTTCTCTCTGTCACTGCTGTCATTCTTTAGTTCTAGTGATGACAGAGAAATAACTTGTTTCTCTCTGTCACTGCTGTCATTCTTTAGTTCTAGTGATGACAGAGAAATAACTTGTTTCTCTCTGTCACTGCTGTCATTCTTTAGTTCTAGTGATGACAGAGAAATAACTTATTTCTCTCTGTTACTGCTGTCATCCTTTAGTTCTAGTGATGACAGAGAAATAACTTGTTTCTCTCTGTCACTGCTGTCATTCTTTAGTTCTAGTGATGACAGAGAAATAACTTGTTTCTCTCTGTTACTGCTGTCATTATTTAGTTCTAGTGATGACAGGGAAATAACTTGTATCTCTCTGTCACTGCTGTCATTCTTTAGTTCTAGTGATGACAGATAAATAACTTGTTTCTCTCTGTCACTGCTGTCATTCTTTAGTTCTAGTGATGACAGAGAAATAACTTGTTTCTCTCTGTCACTGCTGTCATCCTTTAGTTCTAGTGATGACAGAGAAATAACTTGTTTCTCTGTCACTGCTGTCATTCTTTAGTTCTAGTGATGACAGAGAAATAAGTTGTTTCTCTCTGTCACTGCTGTCATTCTTTACTTCTGCTGATGACAGATAAATAACTTGTTTCTCTCTGTCACTGCTGTCATTCTTTAGTTCTAGTGATGACAGAGAAATAACTTGTTTCTCTCTGTCACTGCTGTCATTCTGTAGTTCTGCTGATGACAGAGAAATAACTTGTTTCTCTCTGTCATTCTTTAGTTCTAGTGATGACAGAGAAATAACTTGTTTCTCTCTGTCACTGCTGTCATTCTTTAGTTCTTCTGATGACAGATAAATAACTTGTTTCTCTCTGTCACTGCTGTCATTCTTTAGTTCTAGTGATGACAGAGAAATAAGTTGTTTCTCTCTGTCACTGCTGTCATTCTTTATTTCTAGTGATGACAGATAAATAACTTGTTTCTCTCTGTCACTGCTGTCATCCTTTAGTTCTAGTGATGACAGAGAAATAACTTGTTTCTCTCTGTCACTGCTGTCATTCTTTAGTTCTAGTGATGACAGAGAAATAACTTGTTTCTCTCTGTCACTGCTGTCATTCTTTAGTTCTAGTGATGACAGAGAAATAACTTGTTTCTCTCTGTCACTGCTGTCATTCTTTAGTTCTGCTGATGACAGAGAAATAACTTGTTTCTCTCTGTTATTCTTTAGTTCTAGTGATGACAGAGAAATAACTTGTTTCTCTCTGTCACTACTGTCATTCTTTAGTTCTTCTGATGACAGAGAAATAACTTGTTTCTCTCTGTCATTCTTTAGTTCTAGTGATGACAGAGAAATAACTTGTTTCTCACTGTCACTGCTGTCATTCTTTAGTTCTAGTGATGACAGAGAAATAACATGTTTCTCTCTGTCACTGCTGTCATTCTTTAGGTCTAGTGATGACAGAGAAATAACTTGTTTCTCTCTGTTACTGCTGTCATCCTTTAGTTCTAGTGATGACAGAGAAATAACTTGTTTCTCTCTGTCACTGCTGTCATTCTTTAGTTCTAGTGATGACAGAGAAATAACTTGTTTCTCACTGTCACTGCTGTGATTCTTTAGTTCTAGTGATGACACAGAAATAACTTGTTTCTCTCTGTCACTGCTGTCATTCTTTAGTTCTAGTGATGACAGAGAAATAACTTGTTTCTCTCTGTCACTGCTGTCATTCTTTAGTTCTAGTGATGACAGAGAAATAACTTGTTTCTCTCTGTCACTGCTGTCATTCTTTAGTTCTAGTGATGACAGAGAAATAACTTGTTTCTCTCTGTCACTGCTGTCATTCTTTAGTTCTAGTGATGACAGAGAAATAACTTATTTCTCTCTGTTACTTCTGTCATCCTTTAGTTCTAGTGATGACAGAGAAATAACTTGTTTCTCTCTGTCACTGCTGTCATTCTTTAGTTCTAGTGATGACAGAGAAATAACTTGTTTCTCTCTGTTACTGCTGTCATTATTTAGTTCTAGTGATGACAGGGAAATAACTTGTATCTCTCTGTCACTGCTGTCATTCTTTACTTCTAGTGATGACAGATAAATAACTTGTTTCTCTCTGTCACTGCTGTCATTCTTTAGTTCTAGTGATGACAGAGAAATAACTTGTTTCTCTCTGTCACTGCTGTCATCCTTTAGTTCTAGTGATGACAGAGAAATAACTTGTTTCTCTGTCACTGCTGTCATTCTTTAGTTCTAGTGATGACAGAGAAATAAGTTGTTTCTCTCTGTCACTGCTGTCATTCTTTACTTCTGCTGATGACAGAGAAATAACTTGTTTCTCTCTGTCACTGCTGTCATTCTTTAGTTCTAGTGATGACAGAGAAATAACTTGTTTCTCTCTGTCACTGCTGTCATTCTTTAGTTCTGCTGATGACAGAGAAATAACTTGTTTCTCTCTGTCATTCTTTAGTTCTAGTGATGACAGAGAAATAACTTGTTTCTCTCTGTCACTGCTGTCATTCTTTAGTTCTTCTGATGACAGAGAAATAACTTGTTTCTCTCTGTCATTCTTTAGTTCTACTGATGACAGATAAATAACTTGTTTCTCTCTGTCACTGCTGTCATTCTTTAGTTCTAGTGATGACAGAGAAATAAGTTGTTTCTCTCTGTCACTGCTGTCATTCTTTATTTCTAGTGATGACAGATAAATAACTTGTTTCTCTCTGTCACTGCTGTCATCCTTTAGTTCTAGTGATGACAGAGAAATAACTTGTTTCTCTCTGTCACTGCTGTCATTCTTTAGTTCTAGTGATGACAGAGAAATAACTTGTTTCTCTCTGTCACTGCTGTCATTCTTTAGTTCTAGTGATGACAGAGAAATAACTTGTTTCTCTCTGTCACTGCTGTCATTCTTTAGTTCTGCTGATGACAGAGAAATAACTTGTTTCTCTCTGTCATTCTTTAGTTCTAGTGATGACAGAGAAATAACTTGTTTCTCTCTGTCACTACTGTCATTCTTTAGTTCTTCTGATGACAGAGAAATAACTTGTTTCTCTCTGTCATTCTTTAGTTCTACTGATGACAGATAAATAACTTGTTTCTCTCTGTCACTGCTGTCATTCTTTAGTTCTAGTGATGACAGAGAAATAACTTGTTTCTCTCTGTCACTGCTGTCATTCTTTAGTTCTAGTGATGACAGAGAAATAACTTGTTTCTCACTGTCACTGCTGTCATTCTTTAGTTCTAGTGATGACAGAGAAATAACTTGTTTCTCTCTGTCACTGCTGTCATTCTTTAGTTCTAGTGATGACAGAGAAATAACTTGTTTCTCTCTGTTACTGCTGTCATCCTTTAGTTCTAGTGATGACAGAGAAATAACTTGTTTCTCTCTGTCACTGCTGTCATTCTTTAGTTCTAGTGATGACAGAGAAATAACTTGTTTCTCACTGTCACTGCTGTGATTCTTTAGTTCTAGTGATGACAGAGAAATAACTTGTTTCTCTCTGTCACTGCTGTCATTCTTTAGTTCTAGTGATGACAGAGAAATAACTTGTTTCTCTCTGTCACTGCTGTCATTCTTTAGTTCTAGTGATGACAGAGAAATAACTTGTTTCTCTCTGTCACTGCTGTCATTCTTTAGTTCTAGTGATGACAGTGAAATAACTTGTTTCTCTGTCACTGCTGTCATTCTTTAGTTCTAGTGATGACAGAGAAATAACTTATTTCTCTCTGTTACTGCTGTCATCCTTTAGTTTTAGTGATGACAGAGAAATAACTTGTTTCTCTCTGTCACTGCTGTCATTCTTTAGTTCTAGTGATGACAGAGAAATAACTTGTTTCTCTCTGTTACTGCTGTCATTATTTAGTTCTAGTGATGACAGGGAAATAACTTGTATCTCTCTGTCACTGCTGTCATTCTTTAGTTCTAGTGATGACAGATAAATAACTTGTTTCTCTCTGTCACTGCTGTCATTCTTTAGTTCTAGTGATGACAGAGAAATAACTTGTTTCTCTCTGTCACTGCTGTCATCCTTTAGTTCTAGTGATGACAGAGAAATAACTTGTTTCTCTGTCACTGCTGTCATTCTTTAGTTCTAGTGATGACAGAGAAATAAGTTGTTTCTCTCTGTCACTGCTGTCATTCTTTACTTCTGCTGATGACAGAGAAATAACTTGTTTCTCTCTGTCACTGCTGTCATTCTTTAGTTCTAGTGATGACAGAGAAATAACTTGTTTCTCTCTGTCACTGCTGTCATTCTTTAGTTCTGCTGATGACAGAGAAATAACTTGTTTCTCTCTGTCATTCTTTAGTTCTAGTGATGACAGAGAAATAACTTGTTTCTCTCTGTCACTGCTGTCATTCTTTAGTTCTTCTGATGACAGAGAAATAACTTGTTTCTCTCTGTCATTCTTTAGTTCTACTGATGACAGATAAATAACTTGTTTCTCTCTGTCACTGCTGTCATTCTTTAGTTCTAGTGATGACAGAGAAATAAATTGTTTCTCTCTGTCACTGCTGTCATTCTTTATTTCTAGTGATGACAGATAAATAACTTGTTTCTCTCTGTCACTGCTGTCATCCTTTAGTTCTAGTGATGACAGAGAAATAACTTGTTTCTCTCTGTCACTGCTGTCATTCTTTAGTTCTAGTGATGACAGAGAAATAACTTGTTTCTCTCTGTCACTGCTGTCATTCTTTAGTTCTAGTGATGACAGAGAAATAACTTGTTTCTCTCTGTCACTGCTGTCATTCTTTAGTTCTGCTGATGACAGAGAAATAACTTGTTTCTCTCTGTCATTCTTTAGTTCTAGTGATGACAGAGAAATAACTTGTTTCTCTCTGTCACTGCTGTCATTCTTTAGTTCTTCTGATGACAGAGAAATAACTTGTTTCTCTCTGTCATTCTTTAGTTCTACTGATGACAGATAAATAACTTGTTTCTCTCTGTCACTGCTGTCATTCTTTAGTTCTAGTGATGACAGAGAAATAAGTTGTTTCTCTCTGTCACTGCTGTCATTCTTTATTTCTAGTGATGACAGATAAATAACTTGTTTCTCTCTGTCACTGCTGTCATCCTTTAGTTCTAGTGATGACAGAGAAATAAGTTGTTTCTCTCTGTCACTGCTGTCATTCTTTAGTTCTAGTGATGACAGAGAAATAAGTTGTTTCTCTCTGTCACTGCTGTCATTCTTTAGTTCTAGTGATGACAGAGAAATAACTTGTTTCTCTCTGTCACTGCTGTCATTCTTTAGTTCTTCTGATGACAGAGAAATAACTTGTTTCTCTCTGTCATTCTTTAGTTCTACTGATGACAGATAAATAACTTGTTTCTCTCTGTCACTGCTGTCATTCTTTAGTTCTAGTGATGACAGAGAAATAACTTGTTTCTCTCTGTCACTGCTGTCATTCTTTAGTTCTAGTGATGACAGAGAAATAACTTGTTTCTCTCTGTCACTGCTGTCATTCTTTAGTTCTTCTGATGACAGAGAAATAACTTGTTTCTCTCTGTCATTCTTTAGTTCTACTGATGACAGATAAATAACTTGTTTCTCTCTGTCACTGCTGTCATTCTTTAGTTCTAGTGATGACAGAGAAATAAGTTGTTTCTCTCTGTCACTGCTGTCATTCTTTAGTTCTAGTGATGACAGAGAAATAACTTGTTTCTCTCTGTCACTGCTGTCATTCTTTAGTTCTAGTGATGACAGACAAATAACTTGTTTCTCTCTGTCACTGCTGTCATTCTTTAGTTCTAGTGATGACAGAGAAATAACGTGTTTCTCTCTGTCACTGCTGTCATTCTTTAGTTCTAGTGATGACAGAGAAATAACTTGTTTCTCTCTGTCACTGCTGTCATTCTTTAGTTCTTCTGATGACAGAGAAATAACTTGTTTCTCTCTGTCATTCTTTAGTTCTACTGATGACAGAGAAATAACTTGTTTCTCTCTGTCACTGCTGTCATTCTTTAGTTCTACTGATGACAGAGAAAAAACTTGTTTCTCTCTGTCATTCTTTAGTTCTACTGATGACAGAGAAATAACTTGTTTCTCTCTGTCATTATTTAGTTCTACTGATGACAGAGAAATAACCTGTTTCTCTCTGTCACTGTTGTCATTCTTTAGTTCTAGTGATGACAGAGAAATAACTTGTTTCTCTCTGTCACTGCTATCATTCTTTAGTTCTACTGATCACAGAGAAATAACTTGTTTCTCTCTGTCACTGCTGTCATTCTTTAGTTCTAGTGATGACAGAGAAATAACTTGTTTCTCTCTGTCACTGCTGTCATTCTTTAGTTCTAGTGATGACAGAGAAATAACTTGTTTCTCTCTGTCACTGCTGTCATTCTTTAGTTCTAGTGATGACAGAGAAATAACTTGTTTCTCTGTCACTGCTGTCATTCTTTAGTTCTAGTGATGACAGAGAAATAACTTATTTCTCTCTGTTACTGCTGTCATCCTTTAGTTCTAGTGATGACAGAGAAATAACTTGTTTCTCTCTGTCACTGCTGTCATTCTTTAGTTCTACTGATGACAGATAAATAACTTGTTTCTCTCTGTCACTGCTGTCATTCTTTAGTTCTAGTGATGACAGAGAAATAAGTTGTTTCTCTCTGTCACTGCTGTCATTCTTTATTTCTAGTGATGACAGATAAATAACTTGTTTCTCTCTGTCACTGCTGTCATCCTTTAGTTCTAGTGATGACAGAGAAATAAGTTGTTTCTCTCTGTCACTGCTGTCATTCTTTAGTTCTAGTGATGACAGAGAAATAAGTTGTTTCTCTCTGTCACTGCTGTCATTCTTTAGTTCTAGTGATGACAGAGAAATAACTTGTTTCTCTCTGTCACTGCTGTCATTCTTTAGTTCTTCTGATGACAGAGAAATAACTTGTTTCTCTCTGTCATTCTTTAGTTCTACTGATGACAGATAAATAACTTGTTTCTCTCTGTCACTGCTGTCATTCTTTAGTTCTAGTGATGACAGAGAAATAACTTGTTTCTCTCTGTCACTGCTGTCATTCTTTAGTTCTAGTGATGACAGAGAAATAACTTGTTTCTCTCTGTCACTGCTGTCATTCTTTAGTTCTTCTGATGACAGAGAAATAACTTGTTTCTCTCTGTCATTCTTTAGTTCTACTGATGACAGATAAATAACTTGTTTCTCTCTGTCACTGCTGTCATTCTTTAGTTCTAGTGATGACAGAGAAATAAGTTGTTTCTCTCTGTCACTGCTGTCATTCTTTAGTTCTAGTGATGACAGAGAAATAACTTGTTTCTCTCTGTCACTGCTGTCATTCTTTAGTTCTAGTGATGACAGACAAATAACTTGTTTCTCTCTGTCACTGCTGTCATTCTTTAGTTCTAGTGATGACAGAGAAATAACTTGTTTCTCTCTGTCACTGCTGTCATTCTTTAGTTCTAGTGATGACAGAGAAATAACTTGTTTCTCTCTGTCACTGCTGTCATTCTTTAGTTCTTCTGATGACAGAGAAATAACTTGTTTCTCTCTGTCATTCTTTAGTTCTACTGATGACAGAGAAATAACTTGTTTCTCTCTGTCACTGCTGTCATTCTTTAGTTCTACTGATGACAGAGAAAAAACTTGTTTCTCTCTGTCATTCTTTAGTTCTACTGATGACAGAGAAATAACTTGTTTCTCTCTGTCATTATTTAGTTCTACTGATGACAGAGAAATAACCTGTTTCTCTCTGTCACTGTTGTCATTCTTTAGTTCTAGTGATGACAGAGAAATAACTTGTTTCTCTCTGTCACTGCTATCATTCTTTAGTTCTACTGATCACAGAGAAATAACTTGTTTCTCTCTGTCACTGCTGTCATTCTTTAGTTCTTCTGATGACAGAGAAATAACTTGTTTCTCTCTGTCATTCTTTAGTTCTACTGATGACAGATAAATAACTTGTTTCTCTCTGTCACTGCTGTCATTCTTTAGTTCTAGTGATGACAGAGAAATAACTTATTTCTCTCTGTTACTGCTGTCATCCTTTAGTTCTAGTGATGACAGAGAAATAACTTGTTTCTCTCTGTCACTGCTGTCATTCTTTAGTTCTAGTGATGACAGATAAATAACTTGTTTCTCTCTGTCACTGCTGTCATTCTTTAGTTCTAGTGATGACAGAGAAATAAGTTGTTTCTCTCTGTCACTGCTGTCATTCTTTATTTCTAGTGATGACAGATAAATAACTTGTTTCTCTCTGTCACTGCTGTCATCCTTTAGTTCTAGTGATGACAGAGAAATAAGTTGTTTCTCTCTGTCACTGCTGTCATTCTTTAGTTCTAGTGATGACAGAGAAATAAGTTGTTTCTCTCTGTCACTGCTGTCATTCTTTAGTTCTAGTGATGACAGAGAAATAACTTGTTTCTCTCTGTCACTGCTGTCATTCTTTAGTTCTTCTGATGACAGAGAAATAACTTGTTTCTCTCTGTCATTCTTTAGTTCTACTGATGACAGATAAATAACTTGTTTCTCTCTGTCACTGCTGTCATTCTTTAGTTCTAGTGATGACAGAGAAATAACTTGTTTCTCTCTGTCACTGCTGTCATTCTTTAGTTCTAGTGATGACAGAGAAATAACTTGTTTCTCTCTGTCACTGCTGTCATTCTTTAGTTCTTCTGATGACAGAGAAATAACTTGTTTCTCTCTGTCATTCTTTAGTTCTACTGATGACAGATAAATAACTTGTTTCTCTCTGTCACTGCTGTCATTCTTTAGTTCTAGTGATGACAGAGAAATAAGTTGTTTCTCTCTGTCACTGCTGTCATTCTTTAGTTCTAGTGATGACAGAGAAATAACTTGTTTCTCTCTGTCACTGCTGTCATTCTTTAGTTCTAGTGATGACAGACAAATAACTTGTTTCTCTCTGTCACTGCTGTCATTCTTTAGTTCTAGTGATGACAGAGAAATAACTTGTTTCTCTCTGTCACTGCTGTCATTCTTTAGTTCTAGTGATGACAGAGAAATAACTTGTTTCTCTCTGTCACTGCTGTCATTCTTTAGTTCTTCTGATGACAGAGAAATAACTTGTTTCTCTCTGTCATTCTTTAGTTCTACTGATGACAGAGAAATAACTTGTTTCTCTCTGTCACTGCTGTCATTCTTTAGTTCTACTGATGACAGAGAAAAAACTTGTTTCTCTCTGTCATTCTTTAGTTCTACTGATGACAGAGAAATAACTTGTTTCTCTCTGTCATTATTTAGTTCTACTGATGACAGAGAAATAACCTGTTTCTCTCTGTCACTGTTGTCATTCTTTAGTTCTAGTGATGACAGAGAAATAACTTGTTTCTCTCTGTCACTGCTATCATTCTTTAGTTCTACTGATCACAGAGAAATAACTTGTTTCTCTCTGTCACTGCTGTCATTCTTTAGTTCTAGTGATGACAGAGAAATAACTTGTTTCTCTCTGTCACTGCTGTCATTATTTAGTTCTAGTGATGACAGAGAAATAACTTGTTTCTCTCTGTCACTGCTGTCATTCTTTAGTTCTAGTGATGACAGAGAAATAACTTATTTCTCACTGTCACTGCTGTCATTCTTTAGTTCTAGTGATGACAGAGAAATAACTTGTTTCTCTCTGTCACTGCTGTCATTCTTTAGTTCTAGTAATGACAGAGAAATAACTTGTTTCTCTCTGTCACTGCTGTCATTCTTTAGTTCTAGTGATGACAGAGAAATAACTTGTTTCTCTCTGTTACTGCTGTCATCCTTTAGTTCTAGTGATGACAGAGAAATAACTTGTTTCTCTCTGTCACTGCTGTCATTCTTTAGTTCTAGTGATGACAGATAAATAACTTGTTTCTCTCTGTCACTGCTGTCATTCTTTAGTTCTAGTGATGACAGAGAAATAACTTGTTTCTCTCTGTCACTGCTGTCATCCTTTAGTTCTAGTGATGACAGAGAAATAACTTGTTTCTCTGTCACTGCTGTCATTCTTTAGTTCTAGTGATGACAGAGGAATAACTTGTTTCTCTCTGTTACTGCTGTCATTCTTTAGTTCTAGTGATGACAGAGAAATAACTTGTTTCTCTGTCACTGTTGTCATTCTTTAGTTCTAGTGATGACAGAGAAATAAGTTGTTTCTCTCGGTCACTGCTGTCATTCTTTACTTCTGCTGATGACAGAGAAATAACTTGTTTCTCTCTGTCACTGCTGTCATTCTTTAGTTCTAGTGATGACAGAGAAATAACTTGTTTCTCTCTGTCACTGCTGTCATTCTTTAGTTCTTCTGATGACAGAAAAATAACTTGTTTCTCTCTGTCATTCTTTAGTTCTACTGATGACAGATAAATAACTTGTTTCTCTCTGTCACTGCTGTCATTCTTTAATTCTAGTGATGACAGAGAAATAAGTTGTTTCTCTCTGTCACTGCTGTCATTCTTTATTTCTAGTGATGACAGATAAATAACTTGTTTCTCTCTGTCACTGCTGTCATCCTTTAGTTCTAGTGATGACAGAGAAATAACTTGTTTCTCTCTGTCACTGCTGTCATTCTTTAGTTCTAGTGATGACAGAGAAATAAGTTGTTTCTCTCTGTCACTGCTGTCATTCTTTAGTTCTAGTGATGACAGAGAAATAAGTTGTTTCTCTCTGTCACTGTTGTCATTCTTTAGTTCTAGTGATGACAGAGAAATAACTTGTTTCTTTCTGTCACTGCTGTCATTCTTTAGTTCTAGTGATGACAGAGAAATAACTTGTTTCTCTCTGTCACTGCTGTCATTCTTTAGTTCTTCTGATGACAGAGAAATAACTTGTTTCTCTCTGTCATTCTTTAGTTCTACTGATGACAGATAAATAACTTGTTTCTCTCTGTCACTGCTGTCATTCTTTAGTTCTAGTGATGACAGAGAAATAAGTTGTTTCTCTCTGTCACTGCTGTCATTCTTTAGTTCTAGTGATGACAGAGAAATAACTTGTTTCTCTCTGTCACTGCTGTCATTCTTTAGTTCTAGTGATGACAGAGAAATAACTTGTTTCTCTCTGTCACTGCTGTCATTCTTTAGTTCTAGTGATGACAGAGAAATAACTTGTTTCTCTCTGTCACTGCTGTCATTCCTTAGTTCTAGTGATGACAGAGAAATAACTTGTTTCTCTCTGTCACTGCTGTCATTCTTTAGTTCTTCTGATGACAGACAAATAACTTGTTTCTCTCTGTCATTCTTTAGTTCTACTGATGACAGATAAATAACTTGTTTCTCTCTGTCACTGCTGTCATTCTTTAGTTCTAGTGATGACAGATAAATAACATGTTTCTCTCTGTTACTGCTGTCATCATTTAGTTCTAGTGATGACAGAGAAATAACTTGTTTCTCTCTGTCACTGCTGTCATTCTTTAGTTCTAGTGATGACAGAGAAATAACTTGTTTCTCTCTGTCACTGCTGTCATTCTTTAGTTCTAGTGATGACAGAGATATAACTTGTTTCTCTCTGTCACTGTTGTCATTCTTTAGTTCTAGTGATGACAGAGAAATAACTTGTTTCTCTCTGTTACTGCTGTCATCCTTTAGTTCTAGTGATGACAGAGAAATAACTTGTTTCTCTCTCTCACTGTTGTCATTCTTTAGTTCTACTGATGACAGAGAAATAACATGTTTCTCTCTGTCACTGCTGTCATTCTTTAGTTCTAGTGATGACAGATAAATAACTTGTTTCTCTCTGTTACTGCTGTCATCCTTTAGTTCTAGTGATGACAGAGAAATAACTTGCTTCTCTCTGTCACTGCTGTCATTCTTTAGTTCTAGTGATGACAGAAATAACTTGTTTCTCTCTGTCACTGCTGTCATTCTTTAGTTCTGCTGATGACAGAGAAATAACTTGTTTCTCTCTGTCACACTTTAGTTCTACTGATGACAGAGAAATAACTTGTTTCTCTGTCACTGCTGTCATTCTTTAGTTCTAGTGATGACAGAGAAATAACTTGTTTCTCTCTGTCACTGCTGTCATTCTTTAGTTCTAGTGATGACAGAGAAATAACTTGTTTCTCTGTCACTGCTGTCATTCTTTAGTTCTAGTGATGACAGAGAAATAACTTGTTTCTCACTGTCACTGCTGTCATTCTTTAGTTCTAGTGATGACAGAGAAATAACTTGTTTCTCTCTGTCACTGCTGTCATTCTTTAGTTCTAGTGATGACAGAGAAATAACTTGTTTCTCTCTGTTACTGCTGTCATCCTTTAGTTCTAGTGATGACAGAGAAATAACTTGTTTCTCTCTGTCACTGCTGTCATTCTTTAGTTCTAGTGATGACAGAGAAATAACTTGTTTCTCACTGTCACTGCTGTGATTCTTTAGTTCTAGTGATGACAGAGAAATAACTTGTTTCTCTCTGTCACTGCTGTCATTCTTTAGTTCTAGTGATGACAGAGAAATAACTCATTTCTCTCTGTTACTGCTGTCATCCTTTATTTCTAGTGATGACAGAGAAATAACTTGTTTTTCTCTGTCACTGCTGTCATTCTTTAGTTCTAGTGATGACAGAGAAATAACTTGTTTCTCTCTGTTACTGCTGTCATTATTTAGTTCTAGTGATGACAGGGAAATAACTTGTATCTCTCTGTCACTGCTGTCATTCTTTAGTTCTAGTGATGACAGATAAATAACTTGTTTCTCTCTGTCACTGCTGTCATTCTTTAGTTCTAGTGATGACAGAGAAATAACTTGTTTCTCTCTGTCACTGCTGTCATCCTTTAGTTCTAGTGATGACAGAGAAATAACTTGTTTCTCTGTCACTGCTGTCATTCTTTAGTTCTAGTGATGACTGAGAAATAAGTTGTTTCTCTCTGTCACTGCTGTCATTCTTTACTTCTGCTGATGACAGAGAAATAACTTGTTTCTCTCTGTCACTGCTGTCATTCTTTAGTTCTAGTGATGACAGAGATATAACTTGTTTCTCTCTGTCACTGCTGTCATTCTTTAGTTCTGCTGATGACAGAGAAATAACTTGTTTCTCTCTGTCATTCTTTAGTTCTAGTGATGACAGAGAAATAACTTGTTTCTCTCTGTCACTGCTGTCATTCTTTAGTTCTTCTGATGACAGAGAAATAACTTGTTTCTCTCTGTCATTCTTTAGTTCTACTGATGACAGATAAATAACTTGTTTCTCTCTGTCACTGCTGTCATTCTTTAGTTCTAGTGATGACAGAGAAATAAGTTGTTTCTCTCTGTCACTGCTGTCATTCTTTATTTCTAGTGATGACAGATAAATAACTTGTTTCTCTCTGTCACTGCTGTCATCCTTTAGTTCTAGTGATGACAGAGAAATAACTTGTTTCTCTCTGTCACTGCTGTCATTCTTTAGTTCTAGTGATGACAGAGAAATAACTTGTTTCTCTCTGTCACTGCTGTCATTCTTTAGTTCTAGTGATGACAGAGATATAACTTGTTTCTCTCTGTCACTGCTGTCATTCTTTAGTTCTGCTGATGACAGAGAAATAACTTGTTTCTCTCTGTCATTCTTTAGTTCTAGTGATGACAGATAAATAACTTGTTTCTCTCTGTCACTGCTGTCATTCTTTAGTTCTAGTGATGACAGAGAAATAAGTTGTTTCTCTCTGTCACTGCTGTCATTCTTTATTTCTAGTGATGACAGATAAATAACTTGTTTCTCTCTGTCACTGCTGTCATCCTTTAGTTCTAGTGATGACAGAGAAATAAGTTGTTTCTCTCTGTCACTGCTGTCATTCTTTAGTTCTAGTGATGACAGAGAAATAAGTTGTTTCTCTCTGGCACTGCTGTCATTCTTTAGTTCTAGTGATGACAGAGAAATAACTTGTTTCTCTCTGTCACTGCTGTCATTCTTTAGTTCTTCTGATGACAGAGAAATAACTTGTTTCTCTCTGTCATTCTTTAGTTCTACTGATGACAGATAAATAACTTGTTTCTCTCTGTCACTGCTGTCATTCTTTAGTTCTAGTGATGACAGAGAAATAACTTGTTTCTCTCTGTCACTGCTGTCATTCTTTAGTTCTAGTGATGACAGAGAAATAACTTGTTTCTCTCTGTCACTGCTGTCATTCTTTAGTTCTTCTGATGACAGAGAAATAACTTGTTTCTCTCTGTCATTCTTTAGTTCTACTGATGACAGATAAATAACTTGTTTCTCTCTGTCACTGCTGTCATTCTTTAGTTCTAGTGATGACAGAGAAATAAGTTGTTTCTCTCTGTCACTGCTGTCATTCTTTAGTTCTAGTGATGACAGAGAAATAACTTGTTTCTCTCTGTCACTGCTGTCATTCTTTAGTTCTAGTGATGACAGACAAATAACTTGTTTCTCTCTGTCACTGCTGTCATTCTTTAGTTCTAGTGATGACAGAGAAATAACTTGTTTCTCTCTGTCACTGCTGTCATTCTTTAGTTCTAGTGATGACAGAGAAATAACTTGTTTCTCTCTGTCACTGCTGTCATTCTTTAGTTCTTCTGATGACAGAGAAATAACTTGTTTCTCTCTGTCATTCTTTAGTTCTACTGATGACAGAGAAATAACTTGTTTCTCTCTGTCACTGCTGTCATTCTTTAGTTCTACTGATCACAGAGAAATAACTTGTTTCTCTCTGTCACTGCTGTCATTCTTTAGTTCTAGTGATGACAGAGAAATAACTTGTTTCTCTCTGTCACTGCTGTCATTATTTAGTTCTAGTGATGACAGAGAAATAACTTGTTTCTCTCTGTCACTGCTGTCATTCTTTAGTTCTAGTGATGACAGAGAAATAACTTGTTTCTCACTGTCACTGCTGTCATTCTTTAGTTCTAGTGATGACAGAGAAATAACTTGTTTCTCTCTGTCACTGCTGTCATTCTTTAGTTCTAGTGATGACAGAGAAATAACTTGTTTCTCTCTGTCACTGCTGTCATTCTTTAGTTCTAGTGATGACAGAGAAATAACTTGTTTCTCTCTGTTACTGCTGTCATCCTTTAGTTCTAGTGATGACAGAGAAATAACTTGTTTCTCTCTGTCACTGCTGTCATTCTTTAGTTCTAGTGATGACAGAGAAATAACTTGTTTCTCTCTGTTACTGCTGTCATTCTTTAGTTCTAGTGATGACAGAGAAATAACTTGTATCTCTCTGTCACTGCTGTCATTCTTTTGTTCTAGTGATGACAGATAAATAACTTGTTTCTCTCTGTCACTGCTGTCATTCTTTAGTTCTAGTGATGACAGAGAAATAACTTGTTTCTCTGTCACTGCTGTCATTCTTTAGTTCTAGTGATGACAGAGAAATAACTTGTTTCTCTCTGTTACTGCTGTCATTCTTTAGTTCTAGTGATGACAGAGAAATAACTTGTTTCTCTGTCACTGTTGTCATTCTTTAGTTCTAGTGATGACAGAGAAATAAGTTGTTTCTCTCTGTCACTGCTGTCATTCTTTACTTCTGCTGATGACAGAGAAATAACTTGTTTCTCTCTGTCACTGCTGTCATTCTTTAGTTCTAGTGATGACAGAGAAATAACTTGTTTCTCTCTGTCACTGCTGTCATTCTTTAGTTCTGCTGATGACAGAGAAATAACTTGTTTCTCTCTGTCATTCTTTAGTTCTAGTGATGACAGAGAAATAACTTGTTTCTCTCTGTCACTGCTGTCATTCTTTAGTTCTGCTGATGACAGAGAAATAACTTGTTTCTCTCTGTCATTCTTTAGTTCTAGTGATGACAGAGAAATAACTTGTTTCTCTCTGTCACTGCTGTCATTCTTTACTTCTAGTGATGTCAGAGAAATAAGTTGTTTCTCTCTGTCACTGCTGTCATTCTTTAGTTCTAGTGATGACAGAGAAATAACTTGTTTCTCTCTGTCACTGCTGTCATTCTTTAGTTCTTCTGATGACAGAGAAATAACTTGTTTCTCTCTGTCATTCTTTAGTTCTACTGATGACAGATAAATAACTTGTTTCTCTCTGTCACTGCTGTCATTCTTTAGTTCTAGTGATGACAGAGAAATAAGTTGTTTCTCTCTGTCACTGCTGTCATTCTTTATTTCTAGTGATGACAGATAAATAACTTGTTTCTCTCTGTCACTGCTGTCATCCTTTAGTTCTAGTGATGACAGAGAAATAACTTGTTTCTCTCTGTCACTGCTGTCATTCTTTAGTTCTAGTGATGACAGAGAAATAAGTTGTTTCTCTCTGTCACTGCTGTCATTCTTTAGTTCTAGTGATGACAGAGAAATAACTTGTTTCTCTCTGTCACTGCTGTCATTCTTTAGTTCTAGTGATGACAGAGAAATAACTTGTTTCTCTCTGTCATTCTTTAGTTCTACTGATGACAGATAAATAACTTGTTTCTCTCTGTCACTGCTGTCATTCTTTAGTCCTAGTGATGACAGAGAAATAAGTTGTTTCTCTCTGTCACTGCTGTCATTCTTTAGTTCTAGTGATGACAGAGAAATAACTTGTTTCTCTCTGTCACTGCTGTCATTCTTTAGTTCTAGTGATGACAGAGAAATAACTTGTTTCTCTCTGTCACTGCTGTCATTCTTTAGTTCTAGTGATGACAGAGAAATAACTTGTTTCTCTCTGTCACTGCTGTCATTCCTTAGTTCTAGTGATGACAGAGAAATAACTTGTTTCTCTCTGTCACTGCTGTCATTCTTTAGTTCTTCTGATGACAGAGAAATAACTTGTTTCTCTCTGTCATTCTTTAGTTCTACTGATGACAGATAAATAACTTGTTTCTCTCTGTCACTGCTGTCATTCTTTAGTTCTAGTGATGACAGATAAATAACTTGTTTCTCTCTGTTACTGCTGTCATCCTTTAGTTCTAGTGATGACAGAGAAATAACTTGTTTCTCTCTGTCACTGCTGTCATTCTTTAGTTCTAGTGATGACAGAGAAATAACTTGTTTCTCTCTGTCACTGCTGTCATTCTTTAGTTCTAGTGATGACAGAGAAATAACTTGTTTCTCTCTGTCACTGTTGTCATTCTTTAGTTCTAGTGATGACAGAGAAATAACTTGTTTCTCTCTGTTACTGCTGTCATCCTTTAGTTCTAGTGATGACAGAGAAATAACTTGTTTCTCTCTCTCACTGTTGTCATTCTTTAGTTCTACTGATGACAGAGAAATAACATGTTTCTCTCTGTCACTGCTGTCATTCTTTAGTTCTAGTGATGACAGATAAATAACTTGTTTCTCTCTGTTACTGCTGTCATCCTTTAGTTCTAGTGATGACAGAGAAATAACTTGCTTCTCTCTGTCACTGCTGTCATTCTTTAGTTCTAGTGATGACAGAGAAGTAACTTGTTTCTCTCTGTCACTGCTGTCATTCTTTAGTTCTGCTGATGACAGAGAAATAACTTGTTTCTCTCTGTCACACTTTAGTTCTACTGATGACAGAGAAATAACTTGTTTCTCTGTCACTGCTGTCATTCTTTAGTTCTAGTGATGACAGAGAAATAACTTGTTTCTCTCTGTCACTGCTGTCATTCTTTAGTTCTACTGATGACAGAGAAATAACTTGTTTCTCTCTGTCACTGCTGTCATTCTTTAGTTCTAGTGATGACAGACAAATAACTTGTTTCTCTCTGTCACTGCTGTCATTCTTTAGTTCTAGTGATGACAGAGAAATAACTTGTTTCTCTCTGTCACTGCTGTCATTCTTTAGTTCTAGTGATGACAGAGAAATAACTTGTTTCTCTCTGTCACTGCTGTCATTCTTTAGTTCTTCTGATGACAGAGAAATAACTTGTTTCTCTCTGTCATTCTTTAGTTCTACTGATGACAGAGAAATAACTTGTTTCTCTCTGTCACTGCTGTCATTCTTTAGTTCTACTGATGACAGAGAAAAAACTTGTTTCTCTCTGTCATTCTTTAGTTCTACTGATGACAGAGAAATAACTTGTTTCTCTCTGTCATTATTTAGTTCTACTGATGACAGAGAAATAACCTGTTTCTCTCTGTCACTGTTGTCATTCTTTAGTTCTAGTGATGACAGAGAAATAACTTGTTTCTCTCTGTCACTGCTATCATTCTTTAGTTCTACTGATCACAGAGAAATAACTTGTTTCTCTCTGTCACTGCTGTCATTCTTTAGTTCTAGTGATGACAGAGAAATAACTTGTTTCTCTCTGTCACTGCTGTCATTCTTTAGTTCTAGTGATGACAGAGAAATAACTTGTTTCTCTCTGTCACTGCTGTCATTCTTTAGTTCTAGTGATGACAGAGAAATAACTTGTTTCTCTGTCACTGCTGTCATTCTTTAGTTCTAGTGATGACAGAGAAATAACTTATTTCTCTCTGTTACTGCTGTCATCCTTTAGTTCTAGTGATGACAGAGAAATAACTTGTTTCTCTGTCACTGTTGTCATTCTTTAGTTCTAGTGATGACAGAGAAATAAGTTGTTTCTCTCTGTCACTGCTGTCATTCTTTACTTCTGCTGATGACAGAGAAATAACTTGTTTCTCTCTGTCACTGCTGTCATTCTTTAGTTCTAGTGATGACAGAGAAATAACTTGTTTCTCTCTGTCACTGCTGTCATTCTTTAGTTCTGCTGATGACAGAGAAATAACTTGTTTCTCTCTGTCATTCTTTAGTTCTAGTGATGACAGAGAAATAACTTGTTTCTCTCTGTCACTGCTGTCATTCTTTAGTTCTGCTGATGACAGAGAAATAACTTGTTTCTCTCTGTCATTCTTTAGTTCTAGTGATGACAGAGAAATAACTTGTTTCTCTCTGTCACTGCTGTCATTCTTTACTTCTAGTGATGTCAGAGAAATAAGTTGTTTCTCTCTGTCACTGCTGTCATTCTTTAGTTCTAGTGATGACAGAGAAATAACTTGTTTCTCTCTGTCACTGCTGTCATTCTTTAGTTCTTCTGATGACAGAGAAATAACTTGTTTCTCTCTGTCATTCTTTAGTTCTACTGATGACAGATAAATAACTTGTTTCTCTCTGTCACTGCTGTCATTCTTTAGTTCTAGTGATGACAGAGAAATAAGTTGTTTCTCTCTGTCACTGCTGTCATTCTTTATTTCTAGTGATGACAGATAAATAACTTGTTTCTCTCTGTCACTGCTGTCATCCTTTAGTTCTAGTGATGACAGAGAAATAACTTGTTTCTCTCTGTCACTGCTGTCATTCTTTAGTTCTAGTGATGACAGAGAAATAAGTTGTTTCTCTCTGTCACTGCTGTCATTCTTTAGTTCTAGTGATGACAGAGAAATAACTTGTTTCTCTCTGTCACTGCTGTCATTCTTTAGTTCTAGTGATGACAGAGAAATAACTTGTTTCTCTCTGTCATTCTTTAGTTCTACTGATGACAGATAAATAACTTGTTTCTCTCTGTCACTGCTGTCATTCTTTAGTCCTAGTGATGACAGAGAAATAAGTTGTTTCTCTCTGTCACTGCTGTCATTCTTTAGTTCTAGTGATGACAGAGAAATAACTTGTTTCTCTCTGTCACTGCTGTCATTCTTTAGTTCTAGTGATGACAGAGAAATAACTTGTTTCTCTCTGTCACTGCTGTCATTCTTTAGTTCTAGTGATGACAGAGAAATAACTTGTTTCTCTCTGTCACTGCTGTCATTCCTTAGTTCTAGTGATGACAGAGAAATAACTTGTTTCTCTCTGTCACTGCTGTCATTCTTTAGTTCTTCTGATGACAGAGAAATAACTTGTTTCTCTCTGTCATTCTTTAGTTCTACTGATGACAGATAAATAACTTGTTTCTCTCTGTCACTGCTGTCATTCTTTAGTTCTAGTGATGACAGATAAATAACTTGTTTCTCTCTGTTACTGCTGTCATCCTTTAGTTCTAGTGATGACAGAGAAATAACTTGTTTCTCTCTGTCACTGCTGTCATTCTTTAGTTCTAGTGATGACAGAGAAATAACTTGTTTCTCTCTGTCACTGCTGTCATTCTTTAGTTCTAGTGATGACAGAGAAATAACTTGTTTCTCTCTGTCACTGTTGTCATTCTTTAGTTCTAGTGATGACAGAGAAATAACTTGTTTCTCTCTGTTACTGCTGTCATCCTTTAGTTCTAGTGATGACAGAGAAATAACTTGTTTCTCTCTCTCACTGTTGTCATTCTTTAGTTCTACTGATGACAGAGAAATAACATGTTTCTCTCTGTCACTGCTGTCATTCTTTAGTTCTAGTGATGACAGATAAATAACTTGTTTCTCTCTGTTACTGCTGTCATCCTTTAGTTCTAGTGATGACAGAGAAATAACTTGCTTCTCTCTGTCACTGCTGTCATTCTTTAGTTCTAGTGATGACAGAGAAGTAACTTGTTTCTCTCTGTCACTGCTGTCATTCTTTAGTTCTGCTGATGACAGAGAAATAACTTGTTTCTCTCTGTCACACTTTAGTTCTACTGATGACAGAGAAATAACTTGTTTCTCTGTCACTGCTGTCATTCTTTAGTTCTAGTGATGACAGAGAAATAACTTGTTTCTCTCTGTCACTGCTGTCATTCTTTAGTTCTACTGATGACAGAGAAATAACTTGTTTCTCTCTGTCACTGCTGTCATTCTTTAGTTCTAGTGATGACAGACAAATAACTTGTTTCTCTCTGTCACTGCTGTCATTCTTTAGTTCTAGTGATGACAGAGAAATAACTTGTTTCTCTCTGTCACTGCTGTCATTCTTTAGTTCTAGTGATGACAGAGAAATAACTTGTTTCTCTCTGTCACTGCTGTCATTCTTTAGTTCTTCTGATGACAGAGAAATAACTTGTTTCTCTCTGTCATTCTTTAGTTCTACTGATGACAGAGAAATAACTTGTTTCTCTCTGTCACTGCTGTCATTCTTTAGTTCTACTGATGACAGAGAAAAAACTTGTTTCTCTCTGTCATTCTTTAGTTCTACTGATGACAGAGAAATAACTTGTTTCTCTCTGTCATTATTTAGTTCTACTGATGACAGAGAAATAACCTGTTTCTCTCTGTCACTGTTGTCATTCTTTAGTTCTAGTGATGACAGAGAAATAACTTGTTTCTCTCTGTCACTGCTATCATTCTTTAGTTCTACTGATCACAGAGAAATAACTTGTTTCTCTCTGTCACTGCTGTCATTCTTTAGTTCTAGTGATGACAGAGAAATAACTTGTTTCTCTCTGTCACTGCTGTCATTCTTTAGTTCTAGTGATGACAGAGAAATAACTTGTTTCTCTCTGTCACTGCTGTCATTCTTTAGTTCTAGTGATGACAGAGAAATAACTTGTTTCTCTGTCACTGCTGTCATTCTTTAGTTCTAGTGATGACAGAGAAATAACTTATTTCTCTCTGTTACTGCTGTCATCCTTTAGTTCTAGTGATGACAGAGAAATAACTTGTTTCTCTCTGTCACTGCTGTCATTCTTTAGTTCTACTGATGACAGATAAATAACTTGTTTCTCTCTGTCACTGCTGTCATTCTTTAGTTCTAGTGATGACAGAGAAATAAGTTGTTTCTCTCTGTCACTGCTGTCATTCTTTATTTCTAGTGATGACAGATAAATAACTTGTTTCTCTCTGTCACTGCTGTCATCCTTTAGTTCTAGTGATGACAGAGAAATAAGTTGTTTCTCTCTGTCACTGCTGTCATTCTTTAGTTCTAGTGATGACAGAGAAATAACTTGTTTCTCTCTGTCACTGCTGTCATTCTTTAGTTCTTCTGATGACAGAGAAATAACTTGTTTCTCTCTGTCATTCTTTAGTTCTACTGATGACAGATAAATAACTTGTTTCTCTCTGTCACTGCTGTCATTCTTTAGTTCTAGTGATGACAGAGAAATAACTTGTTTCTCTCTGTCACTGCTGTCATTCTTTAGTTCTAGTGATGACAGAGAAATAACTTGTTTCTCTCTGTCACTGCTGTCATTCTTTAGTTCTTCTGATGACAGAGAAATAACTTGTTTCTCTCTGTCATTCTTTAGTTCTACTGATGACAGATAAATAACTTGTTTCTCTCTGTCACTGCTGTCATTCTTTAGTTCTAGTGATGACAGAGAAATAAGTTGTTTCTCTCTGTCACTGCTGTCATTCTTTAGTTCTAGTGATGACAGAGAAATAACTTGTTTCTCTCTGTCACTGCTGTCATTCTTTAGTTCTAGTGATGACAGACAAATAACTTGTTTCTCTCTGTCACTGCTGTCATTCTTTAGTTCTAGTGATGACAGAGAAATAACTTGTTTCTCTCTGTCACTGCTGTCATTCTTTAGTTCTAGTGATGACAGAGAAATAACTTGTTTCTCTCTGTCACTGCTGTCATTCTTTAGTTCTTCTGATGACAGAGAAATAACTTGTTTCTCTCTGTCATTCTTTAGTTCTACTGATGACAGAGAAATAACTTGTTTCTCTCTGTCACTGCTGTCATTCTTTAGTTCTACTGATGACAGAGAAAAAACTTGTTTCTCTCTGTCATTCTTTAGTTCTACTGATGACAGAGAAATAACTTGTTTCTCTCTGTCATTATTTAGTTCTACTGATGACAGAGAAATAACCTGTTTCTCTCTGTCACTGTTGTCATTCTTTAGTTCTAGTGATGACAGAGAAATAACTTGTTTCTCTCTGTCACTGCTATCATTCTTTAGTTCTACTGATCACAGAGAAATAACTTGTTTCTCTCTGTCACTGCTGTCATTCTTTAGTTCTAGTGATGACAGAGAAATAACTTGTTTCTCTCTGTCACTGCTGTCATTATTTAGTTCTAGTGATGACAGAGAAATAACTTGTTTCTCTCTGTCACTGCTGTCATTCTTTAGTTCTAGTGATGACAGAGAAATAACTTGTTTCTCACTGTCACTGCTGTCATTCTTTAGTTCTAGTGATGACAGAGAAATAACTTGTTTCTCTCTGTCACTGCTGTCATTCTTTAGTTCTAGTGATGACAGAGAAATAACTTGTTTCTCTCTGTCACTGCTGTCATTCTTTAGTTCTAGTGATGACAGAGAAATAACTTGTTTCTCTCTGTTACTGCTGTCATCCTTTAGTTCTAGTGATGACAGAGAAATAACTTGTTTCTCTCTGTCACTGCTGTCATTCTTTAGTTCTAGTGATGACAGATAAATAACTTGTTTCTCTCTGTCACTGCTGTCATTCTTTAGTTCTAGTGATGACAGAGAAATAACTTGTTTCTCTCTGTCACTGCTGTCATCCTTTAGTTCTAGTGATGACAGAGAAATAACTTGTTTCTCTGTCACTGCTGTCATTCTTTAGTTCTAGTGATGACAGAGGAATAACTTGTTTCTCTCTGTTACTGCTGTCATTCTTTAGTTCTAGTGATGACAGAGAAATAACTTGTTTCTCTGTCACTGTTGTCATTCTTTAGTTCTAGTGATGACAGAGAAATAAGTTGTTTCTCTCGGTCACTGCTGTCATTCTTTACTTCTGCTGATGACAGAGAAATAACTTGTTTCTCTCTGTCACTGCTGTCATTCTTTAGTTCTAGTGATGACAGAGAAATAACTTGTTTCTCTCTGTCACTGCTGTCATTCTTTAGTTCTGCTGATGACAGAGAAATAACTTGTTTCTCTCTGTCATTCTTTAGTTCTAGTGATGACAGAGAAATAACTTGTTTCTCTCTGTCACTGCTGTCATTCTTTAGTTCTGCTGATGACAGAGAAATAACTTGTTTCTCTCTGTCATTCTCTAGTTCTAGTGATGACAGAGAAATAACTTGTTTCTCTCTGTCAATGCTGTCATTCTTTACTTCTAGTGATGTCAGAGAAATAAGTTGTTTCTCTCTGTCACTGCTGTCATTCTTTAGTTCTAGTGATGACAGAGAAATAACTTGTTTCTCTCTGTCACTGCTGTCATTCTTTAGTTCTTCTGATGACAGAAAAATAACTTGTTTCTCTCTGTCATTCTTTAGTTCTACTGATGACAGATAAATAACTTGTTTCTCTCTGTCACTGCTGTCATTCTTTAATTCTAGTGATGACAGAGAAATAAGTTGTTTCTCTCTGTCACTGCTGTCATTCTTTATTTCTAGTGATGACAGATAAATAACTTGTTTCTCTCTGTCACTGCTGTCATCCTTTAGTTCTAGTGATGACAGAGAAATAACTTGTTTCTCTCTGTCACTGCTGTCATTCTTTAGTTCTAGTGATGACAGAGAAATAAGTTGTTTCTCTCTGTCACTGCTGTCATTCTTTAGTTCTAGTGATGACAGAGAAATAAGTTGTTTCTCTCTGTCACTGTTGTCATTCTTTAGTTCTAGTGATGACAGAGAAATAACTTGTTTCTTTCTGTCACTGCTGTCATTCTTTAGTTCTAGTGATGACAGAGAAATAACTTGTTTCTCTCTGTCACTGCTGTCATTCTTTAGTTCTTCTGATGACAGAGAAATAACTTGTTTCTCTCTGTCATTCTTTAGTTCTACTGATGACAGATAAATAACTTGTTTCTCTCTGTCACTGCTGTCATTCTTTAGTTCTAGTGATGACAGAGAAATAAGTTGTTTCTCTCTGTCACTGCTGTCATTCTTTAGTTCTAGTGATGACAGAGAAATAACTTGTTTCTCTCTGTCACTGCTGTCATTCTTTAGTTCTAGTGATGACAGAGAAATAACTTGTTTCTCTCTGTCACTGCTGTCATACTTTAGTTCTAGTGATGACAGAGAAATAACTTGTTTCTCTCTGTCACTGCTGTCATTCCTTAGTTCTAGTGATGACAGAGAAATAACTTGTTTCTCTCTGTCACTGCTGTCATTCTTTAGTTCTTCTGATGACAGAGAAATAACTTGTTTCTCTCTGTCATTCTTTAGTTCTACTGATGACAGATAAATAACTTGTTTCTCTCTGTCACTGCTGTCATTCTTTAGTTCTAGTGATGACAGATAAATAACTTGTTTCTCTCTGTTACTGCTGTCATCATTTAGTTCTAGTGATGACAGAGAAATAACTTGTTTCTCTCTGTCACTGCTGTCATTCTTTAGTTCTAGTGATGACAGAGAAATAACTTGTTTCTCTCTGTCACTGCTGTCATTCTTTAGTTCTAGTGATGACAGAGAAATAACTTGTTTCTCTCTGTCACTGTTGTCATTCTTTAGTTCTAGTGATGACAGAGAAATAACTTGTTTCTCTCTGTTACTGCTGTCATCCTTTAGTTCTAGTGATGACAGAGAAATAACTTGTTTCTCTCTCTCACTGTTGTCATTCTTTAGTTCTACTGATGACAGAGAAATAACATGTTTCTCTCTGTCACTGCTGTCATTCTTTAGTTCTAGTGATGACAGATAAATAACTTGTTTCTCTCTGTTACTGCTGTCATCCTTTAGTTCTAGTGATGACAGAGAAATAACTTGCTTCTCTCTGTCACTGCTGTCATTCTTTAGTTCTAGTGATGACAGAGAAATAACTTGTTTCTCTCTGTCACTGCTGTCATTCTTTAGTTCTGCTGATGACAGAGAAATAACTTGTTTCTCTCTGTCACACTTTAGTTCTACTGATGACAGAGAAATAACTTGTTTCTCTGTCACTGCTGTCATTCTTTAGTTCTAGTGATGACAGAGAAATAACTTGTTTCTCTCTGTCACTGCTGTCATTCTTTAGTTCTAGTGATGACAGAGAAATAACTTGTTTCTCTGTCACTGCTGTCATTCTTTAGTTCTAGTGATGACAGAGAAATAACTTGTTTCTCACTGTCACTGCTGTCATTCTTTAGTTCTAGTGATGACAGAGAAATAACTTGTTTCTCTCTGTCACTGCTGTCATTCTTTAGTTCTAGTGATGACAGAGAAATAACTTGTTTCTCTCTGTTACTGCTGTCATCCTTTAGTTCTAGTGATGACAGAGAAATAACTTGTTTCTCTCTGTCACTGCTGTCATTCTTTAGTTCTAGTGATGACAGAGAAATAACTTGTTTCTCACTGTCACTGCTGTGATTCTTTAGTTCTAGTGATGACAGAGAAATAACTTGTTTCTCTCTGTCACTGCTGTCATTCTTTAGTTCTAGTGATGACAGAGAAATAACTCATTTCTCTCTGTTACTGCTGTCATCCTTTATTTCTAGTGATGACAGAGAAATAACTTGTTTCTCTCTGTCACTGCTGTCATTCTTTAGTTCTAGTGATGACAGAGAAATAACTTGTTTCTCTCTGTTACTGCTGTCATTATTTAGTTCTAGTGATGACAGGGAAATAACTTGTATCTCTCTGTCACTGCTGTCATTCTTTAGTTCTAGTGATGACAGATAAATAACTTGTTTCTCTCTGTCACTGCTGTCATTCTTTAGTTCTAGTGATGACAGAGAAATAACTTGTTTCTCTCTGTCACTGCTGTCATCCTTTAGTTCTAGTGATGACAGAGAAATAACTTGTTTCTCTGTCACTGCTGTCATTCTTTAGTTCTAGTGATGACTGAGAAATAAGTTGTTTCTCTCTGTCACTGCTGTCATTCTTTACTTCTGCTGATGACAGAGAAATAACTTGTTTCTCTCTGTCACTGCTGTCATTCTTTAGTTCTAGTGATGACAGAGATATAACTTGTTTCTCTCTGTCACTGCTGTCATTCTTTAGTTCTGCTGATGACAGAGAAATAACTTGTTTCTCTCTGTCATTCTTTAGTTCTAGTGATGACAGAGAAATAACTTGTTTCTCTCTGTCACTGCTGTCATTCTTTAGTTCTTCTGATGACAGAGAAATAACTTGTTTCTCTCTGTCATTCTTTAGTTCTACTGATGACAGATAAATAACTTGTTTCTCTCTGTCACTGCTGTCATTCTTTAGTTCTAGTGATGACAGAGAAATAAGTTGTTTCTCTCTGTCACTGCTGTCATTCTTTATTTCTAGTGATGACAGATAAATAACTTGTTTCTCTCTGTCACTGCTGTCATCCTTTAGTTCTAGTGATGACAGAGAAATAACTTGTTTCTCTCTGTCACTGCTGTCATTCTTTAGTTCTAGTGATGACAGAGAAATAACTTGTTTCTCTCTGTCACTGCTGTCATTCTTTAGTTCTAGTGATGACAGAGATATAACTTGTTTCTCTCTGTCACTGCTGTCATTCTTTAGTTCTGCTGATGACAGAGAAATAACTTGTTTCTCTCTGTCATTCTTTAGTTCTAGTGATGACAGAGAAATAACTTGTTTCTCTCTGTCACTGCTGTCATTCTTTAGTTCTTCTGATGACAGAGAAATAACTTGTTTCTCTCTGTCATTCTTTAGTTCTACTGATGACAGATAAATAACTTGTTTCTCTCTGTCACTGCTGTCATTCTTTAGTTCTAAGTTATTTCTCTGTCATCAGTAGAACTAAAGAATGACAGCAGTGACAGAGAGAAACAAGTTATTTCTCTGTCATCAGTAGAACTAAAGAATGACAGAGAGAAACAAGTTATTTCTCTGTCATCAGAAGAACTAAAGAATGACAGCAGTGACAGAGAGAAACAAGTTATTTCTCTGTCATCACTAGAACTAAAGAATGACAGCAGTGACAGAGAGAAACAAGTTATTTCTCTGTCATCACTAGAACTAAAGAATGACAGCAGTGACAGAGAGAAACAAGTTATTTGTCTGTCATCACTAGAACTAAAGAATGACAGCAGTGACAGAGAGAAACAAGTTATTTCTCTGTCATCACTAGAACTAAAGAATGACAGCAGTGACAGAGAGAAACAACTTATTTCTCTGTCATCACTAGAACTAAAGAATGACAGCAGTGACAGAGAGAAACAAGTTATTTATCTGTCATCAGTAGAACTAAAGAATGACAGAGAGAAACAAGTTATTTCTCTGTCATCAGAAGAACTAAAGAATGACAGCAGTGACAGAGAGAAACAAGTTATTTCTCTGTCATCACTAGAACTAAAGAATGACAGCAGTGACAGAGAGAAACAAGTTATTTCTCTGTCATCACTAGAACTAAAGAATGACAGCAGTGACAGAGAGAAACAAGTTATTTATCTGTCATCAGTAGAACTAAAGAATGACAGAGAGAAACAAGTTATTTCTCTGTCATCAGAAGAACTAAAGAATGACAGCAGTGACAGAGAGAAACAAGTTATTTCTCTGTCATCACTAGAACTAAAGAATGACAGCAGTGACAGAGAGAAACAACTTATTTCTCTGTCATCACTAGAACTAAAGAATGACAGCAGTGACAGAGAGAAACAACTTATTTCTCTGTCATCACTAGAACTAAAGGATGACAGCAGTGACAGAGAGAAACAAGTTATTTATCTGTCATCACTAGAAATAAAGAATGACAGCAGTGACAGAGAGAAACAACTTATTTCTCTGTCATCACTAGAACTAAAGGATGACAGCAGTGACAGAGAGAAACAAGTTATTTATCTGTCATCACTAGAAATAAAGAATGACAGCAGTGACAGAGAGAAACAACTTATTTCTCTCTGTCACTGCTGTCATTCTTTATTTCTAGTGATGACAGATAAATAACTTGTTTCTCTCTGTCACTGCTGTCATCCTTTAGTTCTAGTGATGACAGAGAAATAAGTTGTTTCTCTCTGTCACTGCTGTCATTCTTTAGTTCTAGTGATGACAGAGAAATAACTTGTTTCTCTCTGTCACTGCTGTCATTCTTTAGTTCTAGTGATGACAGAGAAATAACTTGTTTCTCTCTGTCACTGTTGTCATTCTTTAGTTCTAGTGATGACAGAGAAATAACTTGTTTCTCTCTGTTACTGCTGTCATCCTTTAGTTCTAGTGATGACAGAGAAATAACTTGTTTCTCTCTCTCACTGTTGTCATTCTTTAGTTCTACTGATGACAGAGAAATAACATGTTTCTCTCTGTCACTGCTGTCATTCTTTAGTTCTAGTGATGACAGATAAATAACTTGTTTCTCTCTGTTACTGCTGTCATCCTTTAGTTCTAGTGATGACAGAGAAATAACTTGCTTCTCTCTGTCACTGCTGTCATTCTTTAGTTCTAGTGATGACAGAGAAATAACTTGTTTCTCTCTGTCACTGCTGTCATTCTTTAGTTCTGCTGATGACAGAGAAATAACTTGTTTCTCTCTGTCACACTTTAGTTCTACTGATGACAGAGAAATAACTTGTTTCTCTGTCACTGCTGTCATTCTTTAGTTCTAGTGATGACAGAGAAATAACTTGTTTCTCTCTGTCACTGCTGTCATTCTTTAGTTCTAGTGATGACAGAGAAATAACTTGTTTCTCTGTCACTGCTGTCATTCTTTAGTTCTAGTGATGACAGAGAAATAACTTGTTTCTCACTGTCACTGCTGTCATTCTTTAGTTCTAGTGATGACAGAGAAATAACTTGTTTCTCTCTGTCACTGCTGTCATTCTTTAGTTCTAGTGATGACAGAGAAATAACTTGTTTCTCTCTGTTACTGCTGTCATCCTTTAGTTCTAGTGATGACAGAGAAATAACTTGTTTCTCTCTGTCACTGCTGTCATTCTTTAGTTCTAGTGATGACAGAGAAATAACTTGTTTCTCACTGTCACTGCTGTGATTCTTTAGTTCTAGTGATGACAGAGAAATAACTTGTTTCTCTCTGTCACTGCTGTCATTCTTTAGTTCTAGTGATGACAGAGAAATAACTCATTTCTCTCTGTTACTGCTGTCATCCTTTATTTCTAGTGATGACAGAGAAATAACTTGTTTCTCTCTGTCACTGCTGTCATTCTTTAGTTCTAGTGATGACAGAGAAATAACTTGTTTCTCTCTGTTACTGCTGTCATTATTTAGTTCTAGTGATGACAGGGAAATAACTTGTATCTCTCTGTCACTGCTGTCATTCTTTAGTTCTAGTGATGACAGATAAATAACTTGTTTCTCTCTGTCACTGCTGTCATTCTTTAGTTCTAGTGATGACAGAGAAATAACTTGTTTCTCTCTGTCACTGCTGTCATCCTTTAGTTCTAGTGATGACAGAGAAATAACTTGTTTCTCTGTCACTGCTGTCATTCTTTAGTTCTAGTGATGACTGAGAAATAAGTTGTTTCTCTCTGTCACTGCTGTCATTCTTTACTTCTGCTGATGACAGAGAAATAACTTGTTTCTCTCTGTCACTGCTGTCATTCTTTAGTTCTAGTGATGACAGAGATATAACTTGTTTCTCTCTGTCACTGCTGTCATTCTTTAGTTCTGCTGATGACAGAGAAATAACTTGTTTCTCTCTGTCATTCTTTAGTTCTAGTGATGACAGAGAAATAACTTGTTTCTCTCTGTCACTGCTGTCATTCTTTAGTTCTTCTGATGACAGAGAAATAACTTGTTTCTCTCTGTCATTCTTTAGTTCTACTGATGACAGATAAATAACTTGTTTCTCTCTGTCACTGCTGTCATTCTTTAGTTCTAGTGATGACAGAGAAATAAGTTGTTTCTCTCTGTCACTGCTGTCATTCTTTATTTCTAGTGATGACAGATAAATAACTTGTTTCTCTCTGTCACTGCTGTCATCCTTTAGTTCTAGTGATGACAGAGAAATAACTTGTTTCTCTCTGTCACTGCTGTCATTCTTTAGTTCTAGTGATGACAGAGAAATAACTTGTTTCTCTCTGTCACTGCTGTCATTCTTTAGTTCTAGTGATGACAGAGATATAACTTGTTTCTCTCTGTCACTGCTGTCATTCTTTAGTTCTGCTGATGACAGAGAAATAACTTGTTTCTCTCTGTCATTCTTTAGTTCTAGTGATGACAGAGAAATAACTTGTTTCTCTCTGTCACTGCTGTCATTCTTTAGTTCTTCTGATGACAGAGAAATAACTTGTTTCTCTCTGTCATTCTTTAGTTCTACTGATGACAGATAAATAACTTGTTTCTCTCTGTCACTGCTGTCATTCTTTAGTTCTAAGTTATTTCTCTGTCATCAGTAGAACTAAAGAATGACAGCAGTGACAGAGAGAAACAAGTTATTTCTCTGTCATCAGTAGAACTAAAGAATGACAGAGAGAAACAAGTTATTTCTCTGTCATCAGAAGAACTAAAGAATGACAGCAGTGACAGAGAGAAACAAGTTATTTCTCTGTCATCACTAGAACTAAAGAATGACAGCAGTGACAGAGAGAAACAAGTTATTTCTCTGTCATCACTAGAACTAAAGAATGACAGCAGTGACAGAGAGAAACAAGTTATTTGTCTGTCATCACTAGAACTAAAGAATGACAGCAGTGACAGAGAGAAACAAGTTATTTCTCTGTCATCACTAGAACTAAAGAATGACAGCAGTGACAGAGAGAAACAACTTATTTCTCTGTCATCACTAGAACTAAAGAATGACAGCAGTGACAGAGAGAAACAAGTTATTTATCTGTCATCAGTAGAACTAAAGAATGACAGAGAGAAACAAGTTATTTCTCTGTCATCAGAAGAACTAAAGAATGACAGCAGTGACAGAGAGAAACAAGTTATTTCTCTGTCATCACTAGAACTAAAGAATGACAGCAGTGACAGAGAGAAACAAGTTATTTCTCTGTCATCACTAGAACTAAAGAATGACAGCAGTGACAGAGAGAAACAAGTTATTTATCTGTCATCAGTAGAACTAAAGAATGACAGAGAGAAACAAGTTATTTCTCTGTCATCAGAAGAACTAAAGAATGACAGCAGTGACAGAGAGAAACAAGTTATTTCTCTGTCATCACTAGAACTAAAGAATGACAGCAGTGACAGAGAGAAACAACTTATTTCTCTGTCATCACTAGAACTAAAGAATGACAGCAGTGACAGAGAGAAACAACTTATTTCTCTGTCATCACTAGAACTAAAGGATGACAGCAGTGACAGAGAGAAACAAGTTATTTATCTGTCATCACTAGAAATAAAGAATGACAGCAGTGACAGAGAGAAACAACTTATTTCTCTGTCATCACTAGAACTAAAGGATGACAGCAGTGACAGAGAGAAACAAGTTATTTATCTGTCATCACTAGAAATAAAGAATGACAGCAGTGACAGAGAGAAACAACTTATTTCTCTCTGTCACTGCTGTCATTCTTTATTTCTAGTGATGACAGATAAATAACTTGTTTCTCTCTGTCACTGCTGTCATCCTTTAGTTCTAGTGATGACAGAGAAATAAGTTGTTTCTCTCTGTCACTGCTGTCATTCTTTAGTTCTAGTGATGACAGAGAAATAAGTTGTTTCTCTCTGTCACTGCTGTCATTCTTTAGTTCTAGTGATGACAGAGAAATAACTTGTTTCTCTCTGTCACTGCTGTCATTCTTTAGTTCTTCTGATGACAGAGAAATAACTTGTTTCTCTCTGTCATTCTTTAGTTCTACTGATGACAGATAAATAACTTGTTTCTCTCTGTCACTGCTGTCATTCTTTAGTTCTAGTGATGACAGAGAAATAACTTGTTTCTCTCTGTCACTGCTGTCATTCTTTAGTTCTAGTGATGACAGAGAAATAACTTGTTTCTCTCTGTCACTGCTGTCATTCTTTAGTTCTTCTGATGACAGAGAAATAACTTGTTTCTCTCTGTCATTCTTTAGTTCTACTGATGACAGATAAATAACTTGTTTCTCTCTGTCACTGCTGTCATTCTTTAGTTCTAGTGATGACAGAGAAATAAGTTGTTTCTCTCTGTCACTGCTGTCATTCTTTAGTTCTAGTGATGACAGAGAAATAACTTGTTTCTCTCTGTCACTGCTGTCATTCTTTAGTTCTAGTGATGACAGACAAATAACTTGTTTCTCTCTGTCACTGCTGTCATTCTTTAGTTCTAGTGATGACAGAGAAATAACTTGTTTCTCTCTGTCACTGCTGTCATTCTTTAGTTCTAGTGATGACAGAGAAATAACTTGTTTCTCTCTGTCACTGCTGTCATTCTTTAGTTCTTCTGATGACAGAGAAATAACTTGTTTCTCTCTGTCATTCTTTAGTTCTACTGATGACAGAGAAATAACTTGTTTCTCTCTGTCACTGCTGTCATTCTTTAGTTCTACTGATGACAGAGAAATAACTTGTTTCTCTCTGTCACTGCTATCATTCTTTAGTTCTACTGATCACAGAGAAATAACTTGTTTCTCTCTGTCACTGCTGTCATTCTTTAGTTCTAGTGATGACAGAGAAATAACTTGTTTCTCTCTGTCACTGCTGTCATTATTTAGTTCTAGTGATGACAGAGAAATAACTTGTTTCTCTCTGTCACTGCTGTCATTCTTTAGTTCTAGTGATGACAGAGAAATAACTTGTTTCTCACTGTCACTGCTGTCATTCTTTAGTTCTAGTGATGACAGAGAAATAACTTGTTTCTCTCTGTCACTGCTGTCATTCTTTAGTTCTAGTGATGACAGAGAAATAACTTGTTTCTCTCTGTCACTGCTGTCATTCTTTAGTTCTAGTGATGACAGAGAAATAACTTGTTTCTCTCTGTTACTGCTGTCATCCTTTAGTTCTAGTGATGACAGAGAAATAACTTGTTTCTCTCTGTCACTGCTGTCATTCTTTAGTTCTAGTGATGACAGAGAAATAACTTGTTTCTCTCTGTTACTGCTGTCATTCTTTAGTTCTAGTGATGACAGAGAAATAACTTGTATCTCTCTGTCACTGCTGTCATTCTTTTGTTCTAGTGATGACAGATAAATAACTTGTTTCTCTCTGTCACTGCTGTCATTCTTTAGTTCTAGTGATGACAGAGAAATAACTTGTTTCTCTCTGTCACTGCTGTCATCCTTTAGTTCTAGTGATGACAGAGAAATAACTTGTTTCTCTGTCACTGCTGTCATTCTTTAGTTCTAGTGATGACAGAGAAATAACTTGTTTCTCTCTGTTACTGCTGTCATTCTTTAGTTCTAGTGATGACAGAGAAATAACTTGTTTCTCTGTCACTGTTGTCATTCTTTAGTTCTAGTGATGACAGAGAAATAAGTTGTTTCTCTCTGTCACTGCTGTCATTCTTTACTTCTGCTGATGACAGAGAAATAACTTGTTTCTCTCTGTCACTGCTGTCATTCTTTAGTTCTAGTGATGACAGAGAAATAACTTGTTTCTCTCTGTCACTGCTGTCATTCTTTAGTTCTGCTGATGACAGAGAAATAACTTGTTTCTCTCTGTCATTCTTTAGTTCTAGTGATGACAGAGAAATAACTTGTTTCTCTCTGTCACTGCTGTCATTCTTTAGTTCTGCTGATGACAGAGAAATAACTTGTTTCTCTCTGTCATTCTTTAGTTCTAGTGATGACAGAGAAATAACTTGTTTCTCTCTGTCACTGCTGTCATTCTTTACTTCTAGTGATGTCAGAGAAATAAGTTGTTTCTCTCTGTCACTGCTGTCATTCTATAGTTCTAGTGATGACAGAGAAATAACTTGTTTCTCTCTGTCACTGCTGTCATTCTTTAGTTCTTCTGATGACAGAGAAATAACTTGTTTCTCTCTGTCATTCTTTAGTTCTACTGATGACAGATAAATAACTTGTTTCTCTCTGTCACTGCTGTCATTCTTTAGTTCTAGTGATGACAGAGAAATAAGTTGTTTCTCTCTGTCACTGCTGTCATTCTTTATTTCTAGTGATGACAGATAAATAACTTGTTTCTCTCTGTCACTGCTGTCATCCTTTAGTTCTAGTGATGACAGAGAAATAACTTGTTTCTCTCTGTCACTGCTGTCATTCTTTAGTTCTAGTGATGACAGAGAAATAAGTTGTTTCTCTCTGTCACTGCTGTCATTCTTTAGTTCTAGTGATGACAGAGAAATAACTTGTTTCCCTCTGTCACTGCTGTCATTCTTTAGTTCTAGTGATGACAGAGAAATAACTTGTTTCTCTCTGTCATTCTTTAGTTCTACTGATGACAGATAAATAACTTGTTTCTCTCTGTCACTGCTGTCATTCTTTAGTTCTAGTGATGACAGAGAAATAAGTTGTTTCTCTCTGTCACTGCTGTCATTCTTTAGTTCTAGTGATGACAGAGAAATAACTTGTTTCTCTCTGTCACTGCTGTCATTCTTTAGTTCTAGTGATGACAGAGAAATAACTTGTTTCTCTCTGTCACTGTTGTCATTCTTTAGTTCTACTGATGACAGAGAAATAACTTGTTTCTCTCTGTCACTGCTGTCATTCTTTAGTTCTACTGATGACAGAGAAATATCTTGTTTCTCTCTGTCACTGCTGTCATTCTTTAGTTCTAGTGATGACAGAGAAATAACTTGTTTCTCTCTGTTACTGCTGTCATTCTTTAGTTCTAGTGATGACAGAGAAATATGTTGTTTCTCTGTCACTGTTGTCATTCTTTAGTTCTAGTGATGACAGAGAAATAACTTGTTTCTCTCTGTTACTGCTGTCATTCTTTAGTTCTACTGATGACAGAGAAATAACTTGTTTGTCTCTGTTACTGCTGTCATTCTTTAGTTCTAGTGATGACAGAGAAATATGTTGTTTCTCTGTCACTGTTGTCATTCTTTAGTTCTAGTGATGACAGAGAAATAACTTGTTTCTCTCTGTCACTGTTGTCATTCTTTAGTTCTAGTGATAACAGAGAAATAACTTGTTTCTCTGTCACTGTTGTCATTCTTTAGTTCTAGTGATGACAGAGAAATAACTTGTTTCTCTCTGTCACTGTTGTCATTCTTTAGTTCTAGTGATGACAGAGAAATAACTTGTTTCTCTCTGTCACTGCTAGAACGACCGGATGGTGAAAGTCATTAAAATATATGGCGTAATGAGGCTGTTTTCTTGCAAATCAATCGAATGTTATTATCATATGCTATAAACTCACAAATATATTTGCATATCTGTTATTTTAGAGTGAAAAACCAAATTCTATCTCAGAATTTTTTCTCATAAACAATCTGGATGTCAGGAGAATTTTTGTCCGTCCACTTAATAATGTTGATACCAAGATAAAGAGCTGGTAAAAAACTGGACTTTGTTGAATAACTCCATAGTGACTTATGACATAGCTGAGATGTCCATAGAGAGTTATGATGTAGCTGAGATGTCCATAGAGAGTTATGATGTAGCTGAGGTGTCCATAGAGAGTTATGATGTAGCTGAGGTGTCCATAAAGAGTTATGACATAGCTGAGGTGTCTATAGAGCATTATGACATAGCTGATATGTCCATAGAGAGTTATGACATAGCTGAGATGTCTGTAGAGATTTATGATATAGCTGAGGTGTCTTTAGAGACTTATGACATAGCTGAGATATCCATCTTGGGTCTTTAAGAAAGACTATCACCCTGGATAACTTGAGGTTATATAGAAATGATGGCTCGACACTTTCATACAATATGAATGGCCATGTTATCTGATGGTATGGTATAGTATGGTTCTATAATTCCCAATGGAGTCATAGGGGCACCGTATTGACACCATGTTATAGATCTGATGGTATGGTATAGTATGGTTCTATAATTCCCAATAGAGTCATAGGGGCACCGTATTGACACATGTTGCTTCTTGGCCGTTTTAAGCCTGGTGGAGCCCACCCCCTCTCCAGGCCTGACTACAGCAGATTTCTTCCAAAGAGAGATGAAATGAGGAAGAGATACAGAGGAAGAATCAAACCCATTAAAATATTTCACAGTATTGTAAACCAATCATACTGCAAATTCCCCGACCTGGCTTGTCTCACAGCAGGACAACTTGTTTAACCCATGCTAACATGGAAAATAAATGTTAAACGGGAATGATGCTGATGATGATGATGATGATATATATATTTGTATGTGTGTGTGATTTTATATCCATCCTATAAGACATTCAAAAGTAGATGCAGCTGTAGAGAAGCTAGGCAAGAATAGAATGTATTTATGACCAAGACGAGATCACCTGACCTGTCTGACGTGATCACCTGACCTGTCAGATGTGATCACCTGACTTGTCAGATGTAATCACCTGACCTGTTAGACGTGATCACCTGACCTGTCAGATGTGATAACCTGACCTATCAGATGTGATCACCTGACCTATCAGATGTGATCACCTGACCTGTTAGACGTGATCACCTGACCTGTGTACTCTCAAAACCTGACAGCCTGTCTAACACTTACAAACATGTAAAAATAGGTGTCAATGCAGTGATAATGATCTATACTATAAAGCTGACGGCCGTATGTATGTAACAAACTTTTCACCAAACGGCTGGACCAAACAGCACCAAATTTGCACCATAGATGTAACTTTTTTCCAAATAAAAAAGTGAGGGTATTTTTGTCTACTGAATTTTGTTAAAAGATTAAAGACATTATTTAAATATTCACTTCTTTAAAATTTCAAAGTCAACACTACCGGTTATACGACATTCCTCCTTTTTTCTTAGTGTCTTTTTAGATGGATACATAGCTATGACGTCGCGCCCTTATAATATGTCTCTGTATGTCTGGCTGTCTGCATTAGATAACGTTTTTCGAAATATTTACTTCTGCGTTCACAGATTGATTTTTTTAGTTTCAGAAGATCCCTTTTAAGGGTGAACGCAGCGATTCTTTGCTTAAACTTTAATCTGTTATTTTAATATATATATTCGTGTACAGATATTTTTGCATACACAAAACCAAAAACCTATTTATTTCACGAAATCACGGATACATGCCCACATTTAAAGTACAGGGCCAAGTGTACTACATGATTGGAAGTCTCCTACCTCTGACCGATGAAGACCACAAGTTTTTGCAAATCTACTTCATTGGAGACGCAGATTCACAAGCGATACATCACCATCGGGCCATCCCAGGAACCAGACTTGAAAACATTAACCAGTTACAGGACATATTAAGCGACTTCAGTTTCCAATAAGACTAAGCTTCGCGATAACCCTCAAGAAAGCTCAGGGTCAAACCCTAAATGTGGCTGGCCTTCATCTGGGAAAACCATACTTCTCCCATGGTTAATTGTATGTAGGATGCTCTAGGGTGAGCTCGCCAAACAATCTCTTCATCTTTGCTCCCGAGAGCCGAACAAAAACTATTGTATACTCTGAGGCTCTAACAATGTAATTTATATACTTTCTGTTACTTGGAATTTCCATTATGGTTGTACAAATTATTGTAAACTTTGTTAAAAAAATGTGTTCTCTGTTCAGCCTTTATTGTTGTAACTATCAATTTTCTTTAACATACTAGCTGCTGAATTGGGGAATCCTAAAAACTATTCAAACCCAACATCAGATCACGTTAACCCCCACCAACCCGCCACCCCAACCTCGCAGACTTGAGAGGGTGTGTGATATCTTTGCACTGGAGTGGAGGGGGATTCCTGAAAAGATAAAATGCCGGTATACCTAGCTGGGCGCCAGCTGGACGGGCCATCTAGTATATATATATATAGTTTTGCCGAAAAAAAGAAGTAAGTGACATAGTCACTACTTTAAAATGATAACGCAAGGTCTTCAAAATGTTTTAAATTAAACATACAGTATATTGCCAAATATACTATATATACATTCAGATATATATATATATAGGTAAAAAACAGGGAGGTTATATCTATAGTAAGTAGAGCACTCAGTGTAGAGGATGAGTTCGGTGTATGTGTAGGTGAAACATGCATCCCTGAGTATGGTTTGCTAATTTGTTGTGGAACTAACTCTCTCTCTCTCCCTCTCTCTCTCTCTCTCTCTCTCTCTCTCTCTCTCTCTCTCTCTCTCTCTCCATATATATATATGTATATTATGTTGGTACCACAAAACACCCAGTCCACACTGTAAAGTGGTTGTGTAGGGGTCACAACAACAAGCACCCAGCACACACTGTCAATGTGGTGGGCGTTAGGAAGGGCATCCAGCCATAGAAAACCAGCCCAAACACTCCTATATGAGCGAGACACAGATCCCGACCCAACTTGCTTCTAAATGGGACAAACCCGTCTAACCCATCATAGCGTGGAAGATGATGGTGATGATGATATATATATAGTTTACTGGTGTGTAAGTTTAAGTTACTATTGGTTCACCAGTTTAAGCACTCAATACCTAAGTGAATCTGGTTGTCAATGAGATACATTTGATGTTACACTATAGTCGGTATCCTTAAACATAATAAAACTATTTGAGATAACTTGTTCAAACTCAGGTAGAGGGTCGGACACCATGCTTTGCAGCAAAGAGTTACGGCCCTTTATGGTCTGAGTTCAAATCCCGATGAGGTTAACTTTGCCTTTCATCCTTATGTGGTCGATAAAATAAAGTACCAGTAATACACTGGGATAATTGCTGGCCTTGTGCCAAAAGTAGAAACAATTATTACTATATATATAAACATCAATATTTAATATAGAAATGGCTTCTACAGGACTAGAACTGTTTCAGTCGTGTGAAATCAGATGTCATATGAATGAAACAGTTCTAGTCCGTAGAAGCCATTTCTACATTAAATGTTCATGTTTACACTCTACTAATGTATTGAGTACCTTATTTAATGTGGTTACCCTGATTTAACTCAGGATCTCTCTCTCTCTCTCTCTCTCTCTCTCTCGTTCTCTATCTATCTATCTATCTATCTATCTATCTATCTATCTATATCTATATCTATCTATCAGGAAGACGAACTGGCCAGTCTGTTCGGTAGAACCTTCCGCCCGGGACCGATGGACAACTTCCAGAGGTCCCTGGCCTGGCAGTGCTTCCGAGGAGCTCTACCAGTTCGAGACAAGCTCTACAGACACGGGCGCCCGGGCAGGGACCCTTCGAAAAATATCTGTCCGAGATGCGTGCATGACGAGGAAACCGTCGCGCACGCATTTGTACACTGCCCGGGCGTTACCGACCTGTGGGGCTATGTAAAACGACTATTGTCGCGGGTGGGACCAATCCGGTTGACCACCGAGTCCATTGTCATGATCAAACCGCCACCCTTCTTCAAAAACAAAGGAGAGGTGGTTTTTCTTTGTGTGATAGCTATGGTGAAAGAGGTTGTATGGTGGACAAAGTTAAAAGGGCTGAGGTCACACCTTTCTCTCCGGCGAACAACTGATTCGTTTTTTCAAATACCACTTTGGAAGAAGAATCAGGATGGAGGAAGAGATGCTGTACCCCAGAAAATTTTATAAAGGGTGGGTGAATGTGGCAAAGATGGCCCGAGTGTTTGGTCCTTCTCTCTATATAAGCCTGTAGGTTGAGGAAAAAGTGAAAGAGAGGAAAGGGGTACTCACTCTTGGTGCTCCTGGAGATGAGGATTGTACATTTTTTCGGGCTGTGTACAACCCCTGTGTAACGCCTCCCCCTATTGGGGACTTCAATTGTTATTTGTTATTTTATTAATACTTTTATTTTCATATACCTGTATGTAAACTCCCCATTTGTATTTGTCCCCTTCTTTTGTGCCCTTGTGGCTAATAAAGAAATTTATATATATATATATATAAATATACACGGGTGTGTATGATTGTGTATAGAAGATTATATTAATAAAAGGAATTCCAACTTTGTCTGATTTATTCGTTTTATTTACAATCCTTTAAAATGTATAATGGCATTATAATGAAATAGTATAGTAGAATATTAAATGTTAAGTGTTAATTGAACAAGTACTTTCATGCTTTCGCAATCTTCAGGTTCATATTCAGTGGTGACAGTCAAGTTTGCAATAACTTGACTGTCACCACTGAATATGAACCTGAAGATTGCGAAAGCATGAAAGTACTTGTTCAATTAACACTTAACATTTAATATTCTACTATACTATTTCATTATAATATTATACATTTTAAAGGATTGTAAATAAAACGAATAAATCAGACAAAGTTGGAATTCCTTTTATTAATATATATATATAACCCATGCTAACATGGGAGGTGGATGTTAACTGACAATGAGAAATGAGATGATAGGGACCCTAGTCCCTATCATTCCACTGCAAAGTGGACATGTAGGCGACACGGAAAAAAAGCACCCAACACTCACTGTAAATGAGGTTTGTGTTAGGAAGGGCATCCAGCTGTAGAAATCAAGCCAGAATCAGTTCCTGTCCCACCCTTGCACGCAGGGAAAAGTGGACGTAAAATGATGATGATGATATATGTATACACATATATATAAGTACATTTGCAATGATGATCATAATGACAATGTACAATGTAATAACATCATCATCATCACCATCATTATTATAATTGCTATTAGCATCAACATTACCATCATCATCTAATGGTACGAAAACTAGTAACAATTTATGAAATTAGAACAAAATAAACGACAGTGTACATATATAATTAATAATTATCAATTAAAATACACGTTAATTTAGTTACATTTTGAAAGAAATTACCATTTGAAAAAAAAAATTATATATATATATACACGTACATATATAAAATTTCAATAATGAAATTTATAGTAAATGTTTTACATAGATTTTAAAATGTTATTTAACTATCTTTATTATCTTGTGTTTTCCCCAATTTAACCCTCATTTGAAGTAAGTTATTGAATAATTTTGTTAATGGCAGAACTGTGTTCTTTTGATGGAAACATGGAATGTGTTTATAGAATTGAAGTTTGACAAATAACTCTGTCCTACATACTTTTAGAATCTCTCAGTTGTACACATACATAGCAAAATACACACACACATATATGGATAGATGTAAACACAAATACACACACACACATATATGGATAGATGTAAACATGCATGTATGTATGTGCACATATGTGTGTATATACACACACACACATATATATATGGATAGATGTAAACATGCATGTATGTGCACATATGTGTGTATACACACACACACATATGTAAATTTGTTTTGCAAGATTTCTTATCTGAAAACGTGTGTTGAAACAGATATTGTTATACTTTGGGAGGGTCATGTTACCAATAAAAACACATGCACCTGTTGGATTTCACTTCAATTTATTACAAATTTCCAGTTGGAAACAAGATGGTGTAGGACAGAACAAAGGAGACACATTATAACAAATCAGTCACTGAGGAGGTCACAGAATGTGTGACGAAAGAGCTTTGACAATATATATACAACCATCCGGTTATTGAACCAACCAACCAGATGTTTGTAATAAATTGAAATGAAAACCAACAGATACGTGTGTTTTTATTGGTAGCATGACCCTCCCAAAGTAAAACAATATAACTATATATATATATATGAAAAGATTCAGAACCCCAACAGCTGAGCTCCAGCTGTTTTGACAGCTAGATCCGAACAAGTTCAGATCTAGTTGTCGAAACAGCCAGAGCTCAGCCACCGGGGCCCTGAATCTTTTCATATTACCTACTCTACTACCTTAAGTATCGAGTACTCTGGTGGGTTCTGGCCCACCTAGTTTTTTACCACACGGTATCTGATATATATATTTATATTCACCACCATTATTATTATTATCAAAGGGAGGTGGATTGGCAGTGTCGGTAGAGGGTCGGACGCCATGCTTTGCAGCATACAGTTACCTCCCTTTATGATTTGAGTTCAAATCCCGCCGAGGTTAACTTTGCCTTTCATCCTTACGTGGTCGATAAAATAAAGTACCAGTAATGCACTGGGTAATTGCTGGCCTTGTGCCAAAAGTAGAGACAATTATTATTATTATCAATGTTTAACGTCCATTCTAACTGTTAGCATATGTATATATATATATTTGTGGATGTGTATATGTATGCATGTATATATTGAATTTATATATGTGTGTGTGTGTGTGTATGTATATATATATATAGACATACACACACATATATAAATACAAAAACTTACCAGTTCCCATATCACCCTATACACACACATATTTCAACATAATCCCTAACTCTACAAACAGTTCCGTGTAAAGAATAATAATTTAAGTCTGTCTATGAATTTGCACCATTATTTCACTGCAAATTTCACTAGGGCGGTGGATTGGCAGTATTGGTAGAGGGTCGGACTCCATGCTTTCCAGCATAGTTACGTCCCTTTACGATCTGAGTTCAAATCCCGCTGAGGTTGACTTTGCCTTTCATCCTTACGGGGTCGATAAAATAAAGTACCAATAATACACTGGGTAATTGCTGGCCTTGTGTCTAAAGTAGAAACAATTATTTCACTGCAAAGATTAATAACTGTTCTCACATCTCCCTTATCATTCTCTGCTTTATCACATTTACCATTCCATCTCTTGAGAACAGGAACCAATCATAAGATTACATCTCAATATTTAGCTGCACTTTTAAAATACATTAGTTAACCCTTTCGTTACCATATTTCTAATAAAAGGCACTAACTATGATTTTCAAACTAATTAAATAATTAGAGGAATTTAGTAATATAATGTGGAAAGCTGTTGCTTGTCCCCGGTTTCCTTGGCATTAAGCAACTGAGAGTACAAGACTCTCCCTGGATACGTGACCAGTCTATCTCAGAATTAACTCTCCAGTTACTGCTGGTACTCACTCTCAGCAGAATGTACTGTGAAATAAAGTGTTTTGCTCAAGAACACAGCAGCGTGTCCAGCAACTGAACTGATGACATTACAATTGTATGTCAAGAATCTTAACCATTAGGCCATGATAAAGTACCTGTTAAATTCAATATAAATTTATCAACTCCAAATTGAGTACCAGTTCAAGATTGATGAATTGACAGAATTGTTAAAGAATCAGACAGGTGCCTTGTGGTATCTATTCCAGGTCTGTGTATTCTGAGTTCAAATCTCACCATCTGTTACCAGAGAAATGGTGATAGATCTGTTACCAGAGAAATGGTGATAGATCTGTTACCAGAGAAATGGTGATACAACTATTACCAGAGAAATTGTGATACAACTGTTTCCAGAGAAATGGTGATACTTCTGTTACCAGAGAAATGGTGATACATCTGTTACCAGAGAAATGGTGATACATCTGTTACCAGATAAATGGTGGGTGGGGTGAGGTAGAGAACATGTGGTGCTACATGGTAGTGAAACATGGACTGTGGCTGTAGAGAACATGTGGTGCTACATGGTAGTGAAACATGGACTGTGACTGAAGAGAACACGTGGTGCTACATGGTAGTGAAACATGGACTGTGACTGCAGAGGACATATGGTGCTACATGGTAGTGAAACATGGACTGTGACTGTAGAGAACATGTGGTGCTACATGGTAGTGAAACATGGACTGTGACTGCAGAGAACATGTGGTGCTACATGGTAGTGAAACATGGACTGTGACTGCAGAGGACATGTGGTGCTACATGGTAGTGACACGTGGACTGTGACTGCAGAGGACATGTGGTGCTACATGGTAGTGAAACATGGACTGTGACTGTAGAGAACATGTGGTGTTACATGGTAGTGAAACATGGACTGTGACTGTAGAGAACATGTGGTGCTACATGGTAGTGAAACATGGACTGTGACTGTAGAGAACATGTGGTGCTACATGGTAGTGAAACATGGGCTGTGACTGTAAAGAACATGCATAGGTTACAGAGAAATGAAGCAACCATGTTTCTTTAGATGTACAATGTAAATGTGAAAGAAAGGCAGAGCTTGGTTGAGTTGAAGGAGAAGCTGGGTTTAAGAGGAAGCTGGGATGGTGTACAGAAGAGAAGACTGCATTGGTATGGAGACATGTGATGTACATGGACAATGACTGATGGGTGAAGAAATGCCAGGAAATCCCAAAGGAAGCCACAATAGAGGACGACCAAGAAAGAGCTGGGCAGAGGTTGTGAGAGCTGACCTCAAATAGCTAAGACTGGCAGAGGAGATCATGAAGGAATGTGACAAGTGGAGAGATGCCTTGCTAAGAAGGATCTGTCCAACCCATGCTAGCATGGAAAAGCGGACGTAAAAACGATGATGATGATGATGATGATGGTTGGCATGAATCAATTAAAAGTACAAAGCTCCCCTCTAAATAGGATGTCTGTTTCTCATGGAGTTAACACTCAAATGTTTCTAATCTCGACTACATTAACCATTAAACAGAATAAGTACATCCTTAGAGCATCAAGGGATGAGGGACTCCATTTTATTCAAAGACAGTATTATTACCAATACACAGTATTATTACCAATATTATCAAATAAAAAAAACACATCTTTTTATCTAATGATTTTTGGACCACTATTTTATTGAGAAAATATTAAAATGCAATTATTAAGCTAGGCTTTTTTTTAAATTGATATTTTGATAATCAATAAAAAAAAATATCAAAAGTGAGAATTTTTTTCTTTTTCATGTAAAATGTTTTATTCAACTTAAATGCTTTGTCATCACCCCCCCCCCACTCCCGAGAAAATGTTCAGACTTTATATATGAGGCGGCACAGTTCTCCAGCCACAACCTGGTGCAGTCTGCAACTAACCCAGGTTGTGCTGCACGTCAGGCTGAGGAGGCCAAACTCCTCAAATACCGGTCGCTCTCCGACAGGTTTGCGTGGTTGTACCCTTGGCAGTGGAGACTTCTGGTGTCCTTGGCTCTAGGGCTATCTTCCTCCTCACCACCATAGGTGCTGAGTTGGTCAGCCGCAGGTGTGAGTCTCACGAGTTGGAATGGCTTTTCCAGTGCATCTCCCTTGCCATCATCCAGGAAAACACCTTCTCTATTCTGTCTGCCAGAGCTGTGGGAAGGCCACCAATATGATTGACTGACTTGTCTATTTGTCAGTCAGATGTTCTAATGATTCTATATATATATATATATATATGTTCATATATGTGAGGACCAAAAACGTGAGGTGTTCAGGATTGCTAGACAATGTGTCAAGGAAAACCGTGATATTGTCGGGGAGAAGTGTGTACTTAATGATGATGGTGTACTTGCCATCACTGACGCTGATAAGAAGGTAGCTTGGAAGTGTCACTACGAAAGGCTTCTAAATGAGGAGAATAAATGGGAGAAAGACAGTCTCCCCCACATCGACCCAATAGAGGGACCAGCAGTGTTAGTCGAGGGTGGTATAATAAGTAAGGCAATCAAAGATATGAAGATGGGTAAGGCGGCTGGGCCTTCGGAAATAGTTGCTGAGATGCTGAAAGCCTCTGGAACGGTGGGACACAGCATGGTCACCCGGATAGTAAACCAAGTCATACAGAATGGGGTTGTTCCGAAGGACTGGCGTAGCAGCGTCATCATTAATTGTTACAAGGGTAAAGGAGATGCCCTAGATAGGAGTAACTATAGAGGCATTAAATTAATCGACTAGGTCATGAAGGTCACGGAAAAAGTTATAGCGCAACTAATCAGAGAGAGAATTGATCTAGATGAAATGCAGTTCGGTTTTGTGTCAGGCAAAAGTACCACAGACGCTCTTTTCATTGTACGACAACTACAGGAGAAGTACCTAGCTAAAAGTAAACCCCTATACTTAGCTTTTGTTGACTTGGAGAAAGCCTTCGACAGAGTCCCCCGTTCCATTATCTGGTGGGCTCTTAGAAAACTAGGTGTTGACGAATGGCTTGTGAGAGCTATACAAGCCATGTATAAAGAAACAGTCACCAAGGTTAGAATTAACAACGAATATAGTGAAGAGTTTAGTGTAAAAGTTGGTGTACATCAGGGCTCTGTTCTTAGCCCCCTACTATTTATTATTGCCCTTCAGGCTATAACAGTGGAGTTCAAGACCGGCTTCCCGTGGGAACTCCTATACGCAGATGATTTAACGCTCATAGCTGAATCAATGGTCGAGCTAGAGAAGAAATTCCAAACATGGAAGCATGGCCTAGAATCAAAAGGGCTTAAAATTAACCTGGCTAAGACTAAAGTTCTAGTTTGTAGGAAAGAAAATAAGGCGACGGTCCCTTCCGGGAAATGGCCATGCTCAGTGTGTAGGAAAGGCGTAGGTAGAAACTCCATTTTATGTCCCAAATGCAAAGTATGGGTGCATAAAAGATGTAGTGGGATCACAGGTAAGCTAACTAAGAACATAGATTTTACATGTGGCCGGTGCTCTGGTGCAATAAGTAGCAGCAAGTGCCCACAATACTAGCTCTTTCAATTGCGCAGAGGGTTCTATAGAAATAGTGGACAGCTTCCGTTACCTGGGTGACAAAATCAGCAGTGGGCGAGGGTGCTCTGAAAGTACAGTAGCTAGAGTCAGAACTGGATGGAAAAAGTTCAGAGAGCTTATACCATTATTAGCCACTAAAGGGTTCTCCCTAAAAATGAAAGGCAGGTTGTATGATGCCTGCATACGAACAGCAATGTTACATGGCAGTGAGACCTGGGAATTGTGTGCAGAGGATATACGCAGACTAGAGAGGAACGAAGCTTGCATGCTCCGCTGGATGTGTAATAGTAACATACGTGAACGGCAAAGCATAAGCGAACTAAGGAAAAAATTAGAAATAAGAGGGATCAGATGTTGTTTACTCGAGAGAAGGCTACGCTGGTATGGTCACGTGATGCGCATGAAAGACGACAGCTGTATAACAAAGTGCAGGGCAATAAAGATAGACGGTAGCTACAGAGTAGGCAGACCCAGAAAAACCTGGGACGAGCTGATAAATTCCGACCTCACACACTTACACCTCTCTAAGACAATGTCACTGGACCGAGACCTTTGGCGGTACTCAGTAATAGAGAAGACCCGCCTTACCTAAATACAAAGTAAAACCTACTACAGTCAGTAGGCATCTCTAACAAAATACACCCCCGTCCCACCCACCCCCACATCATCCACACTGCCCCTTTCAATGTAAAGTTATGTTGGTGCCACAACATCCAGGCCGAATCAAATGAGATCGTGTAGGTGTCACGACAAAAAAACACACAGTCCACGCTGTAATGTGGCCGTGTAGGCAACACGGTAAAAACCTCCCAGCCCCACACTGTAAATGTGGTTGTGTTAGGAAGGGCATCCAGCTGTAGAAAACCCGCCAGACAGTCCACGCTGTAATGTGGCCGTGTAGGCAACACGGTAAAAAATCCCAGCCCCACACTGTAAATGTGGTTGGTGTTAGGAAGGGCATCCAGCTGTAGAAAACCCGCCAGACAGTCCACGCTGTAATGTGGCCGTGTAGGCAACACGGTAAAAAATCCCAGCCCCACACTGTAAATGTGGTTGGTGTTAGGAAGGGCATCCAACTGTAGAAAACCCGCCAGACAGTCCACGCTGTAATGTGGCCGTGTAGGCAACACGGTAAAAAATCCCAGCCCCACACTGTAAATGTGGTTGGTGTTAGGAAGGGCATCCAGCTGTAGAAAACCCGCCAGACAGTCCACGCTGTAATGTGGTCGTGTAGGCAACACGGTAAAAAATCACAGCCCCACACTGTAAATGTGGTTGGTGTTAGGAAGGGCATCCAGCTGTAGAAAACCCGCCAGACAGTCCTATGCGAGCAAGACAATCACTCTTGCCTCAAGTGGGAAAACCCCCGTCCAAACCCATGCAAGCGTGGAACACAGACGTTAAACGATGATGATGATGATGATGATGATGATGATGGTGGTGATAACTGTTATTGCCTCATGATTGTGAGCTGAACATACTAACTTCTGGGGTACCTGTTTTAACAGAACATTAAAACCACGTAGGTATTGGTCAATGCTCTAAGGATTCCATCACTAGAAATAATAAGAGTGAATTTATTGTCTAGACAGCAGCTTGTAGCTGTTCTCTAGATAGTAACTTAATCATTAGTTGTAGGAGATTAAGAGATTGATTAGACAAGATGCTGGTTGAATGGATGAGGTTTTTTTGAGAAGTGATAAATTGACGAGGATTTAGTTATTAGTGAGTATTGAACAGGAATGTGTCTTTATACAGATGTTTCTGTATCATGTTTAATATAGAAATGGCTTCTACAAGACTTGAACTGTTTCATTCAAAAGAAATCACCAGGAAAGCCTTACTAACTGTGGTTACCCCCTATTGAACCTGACACACACACACACACACACACACACACACACATATATATATATATATGTATATATATATATATATGTATATATATATATATATATATGTATATATATATATATATATATATATACCATCATCATCATTTCATTTTACGTCCACTTTTCCCTGCTTGAAAGGGTGGGACGGGAACTGATTCTGGCTTGATTTCTACAGCTGGATGCCCTTCCTAACACCAACCTCATTTACAGTAAGTGCTGGGTGCTTTTTGCCGTGGCACCTACACGACCACTTTGCAGTGGAATGATAGGGACCCCAGTCCCCATCATCTCATTTCTACAGCTGAGTAAACTGGAGCAAAGTGAAATAAAGTGTCTTGCTCAAGGAAATAACACATCACCCAGTCTGAGAATTGAACTCACAACCTTTCGATTGCAAGGCCAATGCTCTAACCACTAAGCCATGTGCCTCCATTTATATATAACTTTGAATAACTTTGAAATGTTTTGGCCAGTATTGGCCCAGGCCATGTCTAACTTAATAGCACCACCTGGCGAAGTCTTTCAATTCAGGATTTGGGCACCATGGCCCATTCAAGAAGGGAATTACTATTTGCAGAGACATATCCGGGTGTGGGTGGTTTGTCCGGGATTACTTGGAGGAATTTGTCCAAAGACTTCTTGAATTTTGTGTGGTCAGTTTCTGTTTTGACGTGTCCTGGTGTGATGTTGAAGAGAGCAGGGCCAATTGAGGTGAAATAATTGTGCCGTATTGTTGTTATGAGTTGCGATTTAGAGTTTTGTTTGGGACGGATAGCATGGGGCCCAAGCCTTGGGTGTATTTTGAAGGTGATGCCAACATCATTTGGGCAGTGCTGATGAAATATTTTCCACATCATGCAGATAATATAACGCTCACGGCGACGTTGGAGTGAGTAAAGTTTCAGCTTTTCTAGTCGACCCCAGTAGTCAAGGTCTGACATGCCATCTATCTTTTTCGTGATTGCCCTTTGGGGAGCTTCAAGTTTCATGATACTTTGTTTCGTGTGGGGACACCACAGTGGACAACAGTATTCAAGGTGTGGTCGGGCAAAAGTGGAGAAGAGAAGGATAATGGTGTGGGAATCTCTCGACTGGAAGGTTCTGAGGATCCAGGAACACATTCTGCGGGCCATGTCAACTTTGCTGCTTATATGCGTGGCCCAGCTTATGTTGCTGTCCACAGTTACTCCCAAGTCTCTGATGTTGTTAGATGCCACGAGAGTTTCACCGGAGGGAAGGGAGTACGGGGGTTTCAGAGTATCCTCTTTTCCAAAGTGGATCAGTTCGAATTTGTCTTCGTTCAGTAACATGTTGTTCTTTTCCGCCCATTGGGTAACAGCCAGTAGGTCTGACTGAAAGCTTATCCAGTCATCCACACCATTGATGACCTTTCGGAGCTTGGAATCATCAGCGAAAATTCTAATGTTGCTGTGTTTGATGATGTCAGTGATGTCATTAATATAGATGATGAAGAGAAGTGGGTTCAACACAGTGCCTTGTGGAATCCCACTACTGACTTTGGCTGGGCTGGATTTGACTCCTTCGACTACAACATGTTGGGTTCTGTTTGACAGGAAGCACTTGATCCACTGCAGCAGCTTTCCAGTGACACCAATATTGGACAGCTTTCTCAGTAGAATGTTGTGATCAACCCTGTCAAAGGCCTTGCTGAAATCAAGGTAGATAACATCAGTGTTGGAACCCTCTCCCAAGGCTCTCAAAATGTCATCAAAGTGATGCAGTAGCTGCGTCAGGCAATCCCTTCCATTACGGAATCCATGCTGGTTGGAGTTCAGCATATTGTTACTCTCAAGGAAGTGAGTCATTTGCGATTTCACCACTCTCTCAAATACCTTAATGATATGAGAGGTGAGTGAGATTGGACGGTAATTCACGGCAAGGGATTTGTTTCCTTTTTTGAAAACTGGGACAACAGACTGGGATAGGTTTTCTGGCACATATCCAGCATCCAGTGAGTTCTGCCACAGATTGGCAAGAGGAGATGCAAGTTGGTGTTGACACGCCTTCAAGACACAAGCAGGGAACCTATCGGGACCTACTGCTGAATTATGCTTGATTTCCTTTATTGCCGCTAAGACATCAGGTGCGCCAAACGTTATGTCCGATAAGGTGTAATGGGGAGTAACATCGCCGATACAGCACAGATCGGCCATATCAGGATTGCTGAAAACAGAGCAGTATTGTTTCTGCAGTATCTCACCCATGGTTTTAGCATTGTCTTGAAGAGTGCCATTTTCATCAATTAGAGGGCCAACAGTAGAGCCAGTGATTTTGTGTTTTTTTTGCAAATGAAAAGAACACTTTGGGATTGAGTTTGATCTTCTCAATGGCCCAGGCCTCTTCAGCTCTTTTTTGATTGTTGATGATAGACATCATATTGTTTTGGAGGTTATGTTTTTTAATCTCTAGTGATGAAATGCAGTCAAGTTGATGTGTTGCTGCTGACAGTATTTCAGCTTGTTGATTTTTTTGTTAGTTCTCTTAATTTTCCTGATGAGCGTTTTTCTATTTCTAGGGATTCTGCTCTTAGATTTGTTTATAGTTCTTAATGGGGTGTGTTTTGCACATATGTTTGTAACAGTGTCTACAAATGTCTGCCAGGACTTTTTGATGTTAGTGGGTGTTTTAGTGTGCGTGAAGGACCAGTCGACATGTGCAAGATCATGACTGATCGCTTCCCAGTTTGCATTGTGGAAATCCATAGCATCAAACGGATGGACAGGAGAGATGACATTGGGTTTGTATATTAGACGGTGGAATCTCAGATCACAGAGAACCATGTCATGATCAGAGAGTAGAGTTTTCTCCACTGCAATATTGTGGATAGTGTCAGTGTGATTGCTGAAAATTAAGTCTAGGATGTTTTTGTGGCACCTCGTTGGTTCGAGCACCAGTTGGGACAGGAAGAAATCATCCATGAAGTCAAGAAGCGATTCCACTGCTTCCCTGTCAGAGGTTGAGGCAGAAGAACCTGGTGGCAGGCTGTTTGTGGACCAGTCAACTCCGGCGAGGTTGAAGTCCCCCATCATTAAGATGTTGTCAGGGTGACACTCTTGGATGAAACACTTTATGCTGTTGAGGCATTCCGTGAAGCATGGTAGAGGCGTTTGGGGTGGCCTATAGAGCCCAACTACTATTAGGTTGTTGGTTTGACTGAATACAGTGACTGCTTTGCAGTCATATATATATATGTGTGTATATATATATATATATGCAAGCGTGGAACATGGACGTTAAACGATGATGATGATATATATATATATATATATATATACGATATTAAACAAATGGAAACTATATTTATAAAACCATATCTATTTCATTATACATATTTCGGGTATACCATATTAAAAATATGGCATGCCTTCTTCAGATAAAATACAATATATAAACAGTTTTATAAATAATTTTGACGTGCCATAAATATTGAGCAACCGTTATGTAGGAAGCTGGTTTGGTAGTATATCGTATATCTACTCCAAAACTTGTCGAGTGCTTTATATCAGTTATAAAATATTTACTTGTTGTAACCCAACAATTTTAAATAAAGCTTTTGCATATATATATATATATATATATATATATATATATATATATATATATATATATATATATATATATATATATAAATATGTGTGTATATATATTATATATATATATATATGTGTGTGTGTATATATATATTGAGTTGAGAACCCATTGAGTGAAAGGTGTGTCCTCAAGTATGGTTTGCTAATTTGTTGAGGAAGTAACTCTATACCAAACTATGTACATTTTAAACTTATAGCCTCGTTTAAATGATTTTTTTATGTGGTTAATTTATACTGATTGGGAGAGGAAATACTGTATATATTTTATCTAATAGTTCTTTGGACTTACATTTTTATATATATAGCTCTGATTAATAATTATTTGCTTAATTAATTCTTCATTGAGCCACACCGTAAAAGGTTGCCAAACTCAAATATGTATCTGTGACTATGTTTAATTATATATATACCCCTTTGAATTTATATATATATATATATATACATATATCAAAATGGAAATCCGAAGGCAAGGTAAAATTTCCAATCATTTTAATCACGACACATGTTTCAATAAGAGATAGATCGATCGTGAAGCCATGATCAATTATCACTGATCTCATCAGGCGAAAATGAATTGTCTTCAAATTCTTGATATGAGGGAGAAAATTAGCAATGTTCACTCACAGAGTTTATTCCCTCATATGAAGATCCAACAGTCAGAAATACAGCGACTGCTATCAACTTCAGTTAAGGTCACAAAACTATCAAATTTCTATATCCCAATAGCTGCAAAAGACGCTGGACATCAATCAAATCTGTAGAAATACAGTCGGTCACAGTTAATGTGAGTGGGTACACACACACTTAACACCCACACACACCAACTCAAAGTTAAAGAAAAAAAGATATATATATACACACATCAACACAGTATCAAATCTGTAGAACTACAGACGGTCACAATTAGTGTGAGTGGGTACACACACACTCTCACACACACCGAAGCGATGTGAAATAAAAAACAATAAATATAAGAATATACCAACAACGCATTCACCGGGAATTAGTTTACAAAACAACAAATGCTACATTGGCTAAATCTCAATTTGACGATGTAAATTGGAAATATTGGGTCAACCACAGCCCCATACACACACACACAAGCAAGTAAATTCAGTTCAGTGTTCTGCTATACGTGTATAGATTGAATTGTAACATCCGTATCTCCAAATAGTGTATGTTATGGTATATACACATCCGTATCGTCCAAAAAAGTGTATGTCTAGGTATATACACATCCATGTGAAGAGCAAGCAATCAGTTCATATCGAACTCAGTATGTACCGTTGTCCCATTGAGAATCCGAGTCCCCAAATCTGTGCGTGCAAGCAACCGCTATGTAGGCTAGCAAGGGGCTCTGTGTAGAGTTTGGTATTTGGGTTAAGGTGTCAGTAAGTGCGATTTCCCGTTATATGTGCCACTGGGCTTTTAAGATAGGTGTTTGAGTGGTGGAGGTGTGTTATCCAACACAAAAAGTAAAGTAAAATAACAAAGGATAGCAAAACCTAGAGGATGTGTGTAGGCCCATTAATGGTGTGTAAGTATTATTGTTCAATCCGTAACTGTGAGCACTCCATGGTTAGATGATCAAAACCTAGTGTAGTGTTCAATTGGTAGGAACGTGACCAGTAGTAACTGTGGGAACTCAATGTCTAAAGAAAACGGGTACTGTGTGTAGAGTTATGTATAGAGAGCGTAAACGGTCTTAACTGAGTGTGCAATACGTCCAGCTATATCCCAACCGAGAGAACTCAATGGTTAGGGTATCTTAAAGTAAAGGTAAATGCGCATAATTGGTCTTGCCTGAGTGTGTAATCATTTACTAACTAGGTATTCTGAGTGTGTAATCATTCTAACTATTTACTAACTAGGTATTCTAAAGTGCACTCAGCTGTGAGAACTCTGTGGAAACAGGCCGAGTACCGTTTGTAAGTGCGCAAAGGATCTTAGCCGTCTAACAACCTGAGTGTGTGATTGTCTGTTTATTGAGAGAACTCTATGGCTAAAGTAGATAGGGAGGAGTTAGTGGTGGGTTACTTTCCAAAAATCCTGCGGAAGGTTTTCGAGGTTCTATGTTGGCAGTTGCTGAAAAAATCCGCTCTCCTATTAATTAATAGGGGGCTGCCTCTAATAATATTAAAGGTTTCAGCTATGCACAAATTACAGATGCCAGTACTGCCGTTATAAGGCTGGGCTGAGCACACTATGGACCAGGATAAGGAGTGCACTATATTCTGTTGTTTAAGCTTCCAAACTAATTCAGAAAGCGCTGTTCTATTTTTTTTATCTAATCTATTAAAGATATGGCGGTCATTATACCATCTATTCTTAAATTCATATACATATAAGAAGGAAAAAAGAGTGCTCTATGTAGGTTACAGAGCTTATTAGTTATGTAATAAACAACATAAGATAATTATTTCATTTACTAGTGGTTTCTTGAAAACAGATGTTAGATCTGTTTTCAGTCGTCAGAATGAATAAAAAAACATGGTGGTTTTATTAAATATGGATTTATAATAAAAACACCATGTTTTTTATTCATTCTGACGACTGAAAACAGATCTAACACTTGCTTTCAAGAAACCACTGGTAAATGAAATAATTATCTTCTGTTGTTTATTACATAACTATATATATATATATATATATATATGTATATATACATAGAATGGAAAACGAAAAATCAGTGATGCATCGGAACTCAATTTATTGTGTTACAATTGTTTCCCCGGCGAACAGCTCGAGGTGCGATCCGTGTGTGGATCGACCTGACTCTAGACTCGCAGGTTCCTCCGACACAGAAAGAGGATATGCTCCGAAATCAATAGACGTGTCCGAGGAATGTGCGAGTTTAGAGTCAGGTCGATTCACACACGGATCGCACCTCGAGCTGTTCGCCGGGGAAACAATTGTAACACACAATAAATTGAGTTCCGATGCATCACTCATTTTTCGTTTTCCATTCTATAATATTCTGCTTCATAGGAGCATAGAATGCTCAACCGGCATACTGCCTATGGATGCATCTTAGCTACCATTAGACATATATATATATATTCAAGCACGTTTTGCAACATGAGGACCAGAAACAGGTGTTCAAGATTGCGAGACAGTGTGTCAGAGAGAATTGTGATGTCATTGGAGAGAAGTGTATCCGGAATGACAAAGGTGAGCTTGCCCTCACAAGTGCTGAGAAGAAAGATACATGGAAGAGCCATTATGATAGATTACTAAATGAGGAGAATGCATGGGAAGAAGAGACCCTACCCCAAATAGACCCTATAGATGGGCCAGCAGTACAAGTCAGCAGCAGTGTAGTAAGGCAATCAAAGATTTGAAGACGGAGAAGGTAACTGGTCCATCGAGTATATCTGCCGAGATGTTGAAGGCATCTGGGTCGGTAGGTCACACTATAACCACACGTATTGTTAATCAGGTAATGCTAGAAGGTGTCATACCAAAAGATTGGTGCAGTAGCATCATTGTCAACTGCTACAAAAGTTAAAGGTGATGCACTAGATAGAGGAAACTATAGAGGTATAAAGCTGATTGATCAGGTCATGAAAGTAACAGAAAGAGTTATAGCACATTTGATTAGGGACCGGGTGAAACTAGACGAGATGCAATTTGGGTTTGTACCAGGAAGAGGCACCACTGATGCCCTCTTCCTTGTGAGGCAATTACAAGAAAAGTATCTAGCTAAAAGTAAGTCGCTCTACCTGGCATTCGTCGATCTCGAGAAAGCTTTTGACAGAGTTCCCTGTGCTATAATCAGGTGGGCTTTTAGAAAACTAGGAGTAGCTGAATGGCTTGTGAAAGCTGTACAAGCTATGTATAGGGGAGTAGTCAGCAAAGTTAGGATTAGCAATGACTATAGCGAGGAATTTAGTGTACAGGTCGGTGTCCACCAGGGCTCTGTTCTGCAGGCAATAACGGAGGAGTTTAATACCAGATGCCCATGGGAACTCCTGTATGCAGATGACCTCGCACTTATAGCTGAATCAATGGTAGAACTAGAGAAGAAGTTCCAAACTTGGAAGCAGGGACTAGAAAGAAAGGGTCTCAAAGTAAACCTGACAAAGACTAAGGTCCTTCTAAGTAGACGAGAAAACAGAACCCAGATCCCCTCAGGGAAATGGCCTAGCTCAGTATGTAGGAAAGGAGTAGGTAGGAACTCCATTCTCTACCCCAAATGCAAACAATGGGTACACAAGAGATGTAGCGGGATCTCAGGAAGCTTAATTAAGAATGTAGGATTCACATGTAGCAGTTGTGCTGGGACAGCAAGCAGCAAACAGCCACAGGAAACAAGTACCACCAATCTCTGGGAGGGCTCTGTAGAAACAGTAGACAGCTTCTGCTACCTAGGTGACCGAATTAGCAGTGGAAGTGGGTGTTCAGAAAGTACAATAACTAGGGTAAGAACGGGATGGATGAAGTTCAGGCAGCTACAGCCACTGCTAGCTGCAAAAGGCTTCTCCCTCAAAATGAAAGGCAGACTGTATGATGCGTGTATACGAACAGCAATGTTACATGGTAGTGAGACCTGGGCGCTGTCTGTGAAAGACTTGCGTAGATCAGAAAGAAACGAAGCCTGCATGCTCCGATGGATCTGTAATAGTAATATACACGAACGGCAAAGCATAAACGAATTGAGAGAGAGACTGAGCATAAGAGGAATCAAATGCTGTTTGCAGGAGAGGCGGTTGCGTTGGTATGGACATGTGATGCGTATGAAGGATGACAGCTGCATAAAAAGGTGCAGAGCACTAGAAGTCGATGGAAACCGCGGAGTGGGGAGACCCAAGAAGACTTGGGATGAGGTGATAAAAGCCAACCTCATCTAATTACACATCTCAAAGGCGATGATACACAACCATGACCTCTGGCGTCATGCAGTAATACAGAAGACCCGACCCCCCACAGGTAAAAGCCGAAGCTGAAGCATATAGACAATATGCCCCCCACTGGAAACTGGTCGTGGATGTGCCATGGCAAACAAAAAGCACACAGCTCACACTGTAAAGTGGACGTGTAGGGGCCACGGAAAAAAAGCACCCAGCACTCACCGTAAATGAGGTTGGTGTTAGGAAGGGCATCCAGATGTAGACATCAAGCCAGAATCAGTTCCCGTATGAGCAAGACAAGGTTAGGCCACCGGACACTGCCCACAACAGGACAACCCGTCTAACCCATGCTAGTGTGGAAGATCGGACGTAAAACGGTGATGATGATGATGATGATGATATATATATATATATATATATATATATATATATCAGGAGAGAACCAGTTTAAAACTAGTTAGAACATTATTCAACAGAGTACTCAATAATTTGGGGTAGTAGAGTATGGCTATCTAGCTGTCGAAATGGCCGGAGCTCAGCCGTCGGGGTCCTGACTCTTTTCCTATATATATATGATGATGATGATGATGATATGTATATATAATATATATATATATAATATATATATATATATAATATGATATGTATATATAATATATATATATATATATATATATATATATATATATATATATACATATATATATATATATATATATATACATGCATATATTCTAATATATACTTCCATAAATGTGTGTATCATACATACAACCTAATTATCCGTATTGTTTTAGTCTCTTTACTGACTGACCCAATTATCAATTGTTCAATGTTAGTTGTATTAAATTTTATTGATGATCATAATTAATTTGTGAGATAGATCAATAACTTTTATGTCTTTATTGAATGATTTGATGATCGTTAAGTCACTGATCTTATTGAACTATTGTTGATTGCTCTGATGAATTTGTTCAATTTTTACCCCCTCACTCTGTCGAGATATACTCTGCAACTGTTTAACCCCAGTTAGTATTGAGTAGGAGAGAGAGTGGTACGATGTCGTAGTACCATTGTGTGAAGCACCTTGTCCTATCATCAGTTTGTTACCTTATTAATATATATATATATTTTATTAGAAAGTGAACAACAAAAAATATAACTACTCCATTACCAAAGGTTTGTTCACTTTCTAATTAAATAGCTCTGTTCTATACATAGAGCACTTTATTTTCCTTTGCTTTTCCTTCGGAATTACCTAACATATATATGGCCTACCATTCACAGCCTCTACTTTGACCGCTGGCCACGTGATCATTCTTACCCATTTTGAATTCATTTCTGGTGGCGATCACTGTAAAAATTTTAGTCCAAACTTGAGGGAGTCTCTTGATAAGCTCTAAACCTCATGGATAATACCAGGATTGGACATATCCACAAAGTATGAGTGAAACTATCAATAGTCAGCACTAGAGGAATTTTGGTAAAGTTTATATGTATTTTTTCTTCAAACTTACATTTTAGACTTAGCTCCGTTTAATTTATTATTTGTCTATAGTTAATTTCTACGGGCTAAGAAGAAAGACTGGGTAAATTTTATCTGACTGTTCCTTGCGGGGAATAATCTGTATCTTTTATCTGTTATTTCTTTGAAGTTACATTTTAAACTTAGCTCCGTTTAAATTATTATTTATCTAGTTGATTTCTACGGACTAGGGTGAAGAAAAATTGGGTATATTTTATCTAACTGTTCTTCAAACTAGCAATTTTATATATATATATATATATGGCCTTGCAATCGAAAGGTTGTGAGTTCAATTCTTAGACCGGGTGATGTGTTGTTTCCTTGAGCAAGACACTTTATTTCACATTGCTCCAGTTTACTCAGCTGTAGAAATGAGATGATAGGGACTGGGGTCCCTATCATTCCACTGCAAAGTGGTCGTGGAGGTGCCACGGCAAAAAAGCACCCAGCACTCACTGTAAATGAGGTTGGTGTTAGGAAGGGCATCCAGCTGTAGAAATCAAGCCAGAATCAGTTCCCGTCCCACTCTTGCAAGCAGGGAAAAGCGGACGTAAAATGAAATGATGATGATGATGATGATGATACATATATGTGTATATATATATATATATATATATATATATATATATATATATATATATATATATATATATATATTATAAAATAACAGGAGGCTGGCTGGACTGGTGTAGGAAAGGTTTATTATACTATGAACATTTCAATGACCAGGTTCAGTATGAATCTGGTGACATCATCAGGTATTCGAAATTTAACAGAGGAACATAATCCATAGGGCTGAGAAGGCAGAGAGACAAGAAGGCGGCCACACATTTAGCAGTTTCTAGTTCGGTCGGCCGCCCTCAAGTCAGAACGAACTAGAAACTGCTAAATGTGTGGCCGCCTTCTTGTCACTCTGCCCTTTCAGCCCTATGGATTAAACCCATGCTAGCGTGGAAGATGGACATTAAAGATGATGATGATGATGATGATGATATTAAATCTCGAATACCTGATGATGTCACCGGATTCATACTGAACCCGGGCATTTAAATGTTCATAGTATAATAAACCTTTTAAGGAATTACACCAGTCCAGACTCCTCTTATTTTATAATAATTAACTCCGTACTCGCACCACCAACAACACAAATGAAGATGGGTGAATTGCATTATGTCAAGTGCTCTCCCTAATATTACATCGAGGTTGACCATATGGAATGACCAGTTCTCCTCCAGTGGTGAACCAACAAACCTAAATGTATATATATATATATAAATATATGAATGTATATATGTATATTTATATATTTATATATATATATATATATATATATATGTGTGTGTGTGTGTGTGTGTGTGTGTGTGTGTGTGTGTGTGTGTGTGTGTGTGTGTGTGTGTGTGTGTGTGTAAAAGGTAAACAGAAATAACAACACAATCGGTACAGTATATGGAAGGGATGATATATTAGGTTAACGCTTGATATAGCAGGGAGAGGGTTTTAACGTTTCAGACGCTAGTCCTTCATCAGAAAAAAGAATGAGAAATAAGATAGATTAAGAGGACGGGCAGAATGGAATTGAAAAAAATGTCTTTAGATAAAAATAACAGGTCCATTCATGTTGACATCTCTTGTAAAACTGTTGGCACTATATATACATATATTGAAATATTGATACTCTGAGTACCAAGATCCATTTAGCTTTTTTATTGAGAAACATAGTCATCATACATATATATGTCTTAACAATACCTTAACTATATATATATATATATATATATGGGTTCCTAGTGTCCGCGCATTGCCTGGGAACTTAACTGAGAATAGACTCCCGATGACGTAATGAATTCTTCATATATATTATGTAACTACATTTATCCCATTACAGAAACTAATTAGTTGGAGTGAAAATTTTAGTAAGTAAGTTGATTTTAATTTTTAAAATTTTCTTATTTTACGTCTTTCATATAATTGTTCTGCATTCACCTGCATAGAACCACATAGGTACTAAGACATAACTTATATATTTGCTAGCATGAGTGTACATCTGTTCACATATGTTGGTAGATGTACTAATTCTCTCTATATATATATATATATATATATATATATGAATGTATATATAGTATATTTGGCAATATACTGTATGCTTAATTAAAAGCATTTTGAAGACATTGCGCTATTGTTTTAAAGTAGTGACTATGTCACTTACTTCTTTTTTCAACAAACAAAGGGATATATATATATATATATATATTTATATATATATATATATAGGAAAAGGTTCAGGACCCCAATGGCAGAGCTCAAGCTGTTTGGATGGCTATTTCTGAGTCCAGAAATAGCCGTCAAAACAGCTTGAGCTCTGCCATCGGGGTCCTGAACCTTTTCCTATTACCCACTCTACTACCCAAAGTATCAAGTACTCTGGTGCATTATGGTCCATCTGGTTCCTTACCACACTTCCTTCATTGAATTGGCAGTATCGGTAGAGGGTTGGATGCCATGTTTTCTAGCATAGTTACGTCCCTTTACATTCTGAGTTCAAATCCCGCCGAAGTTAACTTGCCTTTCATCCTTACGGGGGTCGATAAAATAAAGTACCAGTAATATACTAGGTAATTGCTGGCCTTGTGCCAAAAGTAGAAACAATTATATATATATATATAGGATTGAGAATAAACTAAGCCAAAACTAAAGTGCTAGTAAGTAGCAAAGAAGACAGGACCCTGGTCCTTCAGGGAAGTAGCTCTACTCGATTTGTAGAAAAGGAGTAAGCATAAACTCTATACGATGTACATATGACATGTAGTGGGATAACAGGTAGAGTAACAGGAAAGAAGACTTTGTATGTAAAAGATGCACAGGTGTAATCAACGAGAAGAGTGTCAGTGATATAAACATTTTCCAATCACATGAAGAAACCTTAGAAGTGGTTGATAGCTTCTGCTATCTAGGCGGCCTTATTAGCAGTGGAGGAGGGTGATCTAAGGGCATAATAGCTAGAATAAGGATAGGATGGAAGATGTTTAGAGAACTACTACGACAGTTGACAACAACAAAAGGTTTTTCCCTATGTATAAAAGGGTGGCTGTATGACAGTTGTGTGTGGAGTGCAATATATATCCCATATATCCCTAAAACCAACACTAAAATGATATTAAAACATAACTATCAGAGTCACACCATACATCTTACAAAATATCATTAAAACACATCATATTCCCATAGAAAACCAATACCCATCACAAACAAATTCATTTATTAAATCATCTCACGATTTTACCAATAATAATCTAGAATTTATAATTATAATTTTAAATTAAAATACAATAGCTGCAGACATTCTGGTAAAGATGACACTCAGGTTACAGCTGTTACCATCATCCACTTTCTGTTACAAGTGTAGCAGCCAGGCTTTCTCTGCCACAATCTCTGTGGCGAACTTATACCACACTCCCCCTCATCCAACACATAAAATTAAAAAAAAATAAATAAACATCCATCACACATCTCAGCCGAAAACATTAATACAACACTTCACAATCGTAGTCGCTCCTTAATTCACACCAGTCAACACCTCGCAATAACTCCTTAATTCACACCAGTCAACACCTCGCAATAACTCCTTAATTCACACCAGTCAACCCCTCGCATTAACTCCTTAATTCACACCAGTCAACACCTCGCCATAACTCCTTAATTCACGCCAGTCAACCCCTCGCATTAACTCCTTAATTCACACCAGTCAACACCTCGCATTAACTCCTTAATTCACACCAGTCAACACCTTGCCATAACTCCTTAATTCACACCAGTCAACACCTCGCAATAACTCCTTAATTCACACCAGTCAACACCTTGCCATAACTCCTTAATTCACACCAGTCAACACCTCGCATTAACTCTTTAATTCACACCAGTCAACCCCTCGCAGTCACTCCTTAATTCACACCAGTCAACCCCTCGCATTAACTCCTTAATTCACACCAGTCAACACCTCGCATTAACTCTTTAATTCACACCAGTCAACCCCTCGCAGTCACTCCTTAATTCACACCAGTCAACCCCTCGCCATAACTCCTTAATTCACGCCAGTCAACCCCTCGCATTAACTCCTTAATTCACACCAGTCAACACCTCGCATTAACTCCTTAATTCACACCAGTCAACACCTTGCCATAACTCCTTAATTCACACCAGTCAACCCCTCGCATTAACTCCTTAATTCACACCAGTCAACACCTTGCCATAACTCCTTAATTCACACCAGTCAACACCTCGCATTAACTCTTTAATTCACACCAGTCAACCCCTCGCAATAACTCCTTAATTCACACAAGTCAACCCCTCGCAATAACTCCTTAATTCACACCAGTCAACCCCTCGCAGTCACTCCTTAATTCACACCAGTCAAACCCTCGCATTAACTCCTTAATTCACACCAGTCAACACCTCGCATTAACCCCTTAATTCACACCAGTCAAACCCTCGCATTAACTCCTTAATTCACACCAGTCAACACCTCGCAGTCACTCCTTAATTCACACCAGTCAACACCTCGCATTAACTCCTTAATTCACACCAGTCAACACCTCGCAGTCACTCCTTAATTCACACCAGTCAACACCTCGCATTAACTCCTTAATTCACACCAGTCAAACCCTCGCATTAACTCCTTAATTCACACCAGTCAACCCCTCGCAGTCACTCCTTAATTCACACCAGTCAACACCTCGCATTCACTCCTTAATTCACACCAGTCAACCCCTCGCAGTCACTCCTTAATTCACACCAGTCAACCCCTCGCAGTCACTCCTTAATTCACACCAGTCAACCCCTCGCAGTCACTCCTTAATTCACACCAGTCAACCCCTCGCAGTCACTCCTTAATTCACACCAGTCAACACCTCGCATTAACTCCTTAATTCACACCAGTCAACACCTCGCATTCACTCCTTAATTCACACCAGTCAACACCTCGCATTCACTCCTTAATTCACACCAGTCAACACCTCGCATTCACTCCTTAATTCACACCAGTCAACACCTCGCATTCACTCCTTAATTCACACCAGTCAACACCTCGCATTCACTCCTTAATTCACACCAGTCAACACCTCGCATTAACTCCTTAATTCACACCAGTCAACACCTCGCAGTCACTCCTTAATTCACACCAGTCAACCCCTCGCAGTCACTCCTTAATTCACACCAGTCAACCCCTCGCAGTCACTCCTTAATTCACACAAGTCAACCCCTCGCAATAACTCCTTAATTCACACCAGTCAACCCCTCGTATTAACTCCTTAATTCACACCAGTCAACCCCTCGCAGTCACTCCTTAATTCACACCAGTCAACCCCTCGCAATAACTCTTTAATTCACACCAGTCAACACCTCGCATTAACTCCTTAATTCACACCAGTCAACACCTCGCCATAACTCCTTAATACACACCAGTCAACCCCTCGCCATAACTCATTAATTCACACCAGTCAACCCCTCGCAGTCACTCCTTAATTCACACCAGTCAACCCCTCGCAATAACTCCTTAATTCACACCAGTCAACACCTCGCCATAACTCCTTAATTCACACCAGTCAACCCCTCGCAGTCACTCCTTAATTCACACCAGTCAACCCCTCGCAATAACTCCTTAATTCACACCAGTCAACACCTCGCATTAACTCCTTAATTCACACCAGTCAACACCTCGCATTAACTCCTTAATTCACACCAGTCAACACCTCGCATTCACTCCTTAATTCACACCAGTCAACACCTAGCATTCACTCCTTAATTCACACCAGTCAACACCTCGCATTCACTCCTTAATTCACACCAGTCAACACCTCGCATTCACTTCTAAATTCACACCAGTCAACACCTCGCATTAACCCCTTAATTCACACCAGTCAACACCTCGCATTAACTCCTTAATTCACACCAGTCAACACCTCGCATTCACTCCTTAATTCACACCAGTCAACACCTCGCATTCACTCCTTAATTCACACCAGTCAACACCTCGCATTCACTCCTTAATTCACACCAGTCAACACCTCGCATTAACTCCTTAATTCACACCAGTCAACACCTCGCATTCACTCCTTAATTCACACCAGTCAACACCTCGCATTAACTCCTTAATTCACACCAGTCAACACCTCGCAATAACTCCTTAATTCACACCAGTCAACACCTCGCAATAACTCCTTAATTCACACCAGTCAACACCTCGCATTAACTCCTTAATTCACACCAGTCAACACCTCGCCATAACTCCTTAATTCACACCAGTCAACACCTCGCAATAACTCCTTAATTCACACCAGTCAACACCTCGCATTAACTCCTTAATTCACACCAGTCAACACCTCGCAATAACTCCTTAATTCACACCAGTCAACACCTCGCCATAACTCCTTAATTCACACCAGTCAACACCTCGCATTAACTCCTTAATTCACACCAGTCAACACCTCGCATTCACTCCTTAATTCACACCAGTCAACACCTCGCATTCACTCCTTAATTCACACCAGTCAACACCTCGCATTCACTCCTTAATTCACACCAGTCAACACCTCGCATTCACTCCTTAATTCACACCAGTCAACACCTCGCATTCACTCCTTAATTCACACCAGTCAACACCTCGCATTAACTCCTTAATTCACACCAGTCAACACCTCGCAGTCACTCCTTAATTCACACCAGTCAACCCCTCGCAGTCACTCCTTAATTCACACCAGTCAACCCCTCGCAGTCACTCCTTAATTCACACAAGTCAACCCCTCGCAATAACTCCTTAATTCACACCAGTCAACCCCTCGTATTAACTCCTTAATTCACACCAGTCAACCCCTCGCAGTCACTCCTTAATTCACACCAGTCAACCCCTCGCAATAACTCTTTAATTCACACCAGTCAACACCTCGCATTAACTCCTTAATTCACACCAGTCAACACCTCGCCATAACTCCTTAATTCACACCAGTCAACCCCTCGCCATAACTCATTAATTCACACCAGTCAACCCCTCGCAGTCACTCCTTAATTCACACCAGTCAACCCCTCGCAATAACTCCTTAATTCACACCAGTCAACACCTCGCCATAACTCCTTAATTCACACCAGTCAACCCCTCGCAGTCACTCCTTAATTCACACCAGTCAACCCCTCGCAATAACTCCTTAATTCACACCAGTCAACACCTCACATTAACTCCTTAATTCACACCAGTCAACACCTCGCATTAACTCCTTAATTCACACCAGTCAACACCTCGCATTCACTCCTTAATTCACACCAGTCAACACCTAGCATTCACTCCTTAATTCACACCAGTCAACACCTCGCATTCACTCCTTAATTCACACCAGTCAACACCTCGCATTCACTTCTAAATTCACACCAGTCAACACCTCGCATTAACCCCTTAATTCACACCAGTCAACACCTCGCATTAACTCCTTAATTCACACCAGTCAACACCTCGCATTCACTCCTTAATTCACACCAGTCAACACCTCGCATTCACTCCTTAATTCACACCAGTCAACACCTCGCATTCACTCCTTAATTCACACCAGTCAACACCTCGCATTAACTCCTTAATTCACACCAGTCAACACCTCGCATTCACTCCTTAATTCACACCAGTCAACACCTCGCATTAACTCCTTAATTCACACCAGTCAACACCTCGCAATAACTCCTTAATTCACACCAGTCAACACCTCGCATTAACTCCTTAATTCACACCAGTCAACACCTCGCAATAACTCCTTAATTCACACCAGTCAACCCCTCGCAATAACACCTTAATTCACACCAGTCAACACCTCGCATTAACTCCTTAATTCACACCAGTCAACACCTCGCATTAACTCCTTAATTCACACCAGTCAACCCCTCGCAATAACACCTTAATTCACACCAGTCAACACCTCGCAATAACTCCTTAATTCACACCAGTCAACACCTCGCAATAACTCCTTAATTCACACCAGTCAACACCTCGCCATAACTCCTTAATTCACACCAGTCAACCCCTCGCAGTCACTCCTTAATTCACACCAGTCAACACCTCGCAATAACTCCTTAATTCACACCAGTCAACACCTCGCAATAACTCCTTAATTCACACCAGTCAACACCTCGCCATAACTCCTTAATTCACACCAGGCAACACCTCGCAGTCACTCCTTAATTCACACCAGTCAACACCTCGCAGTAACTCCTTAATTCACACCAGTCAACACCTCGCAATAACTCCTTAATTCACACCAGTCAACACCTCGCATTAACTCCTTAATTCACACCAGTCAACACCTCGCAATAATTCCTTTATTCACACCAGTCAACACCTCGCAATAACTCCTTAATTCACACCAGTCAACACCTCGCATTAACTCCTTAATTCACACCAGTCAACACCTCGCAATAACTCCTTAATTCACACCAGTCAACACCTCGCAATCACTCCTTAATTCACACCAGTCAACACCTCGCAATAACTCCTTAATTCACACCAGTCAACCCCTCGCAATAACACCTTAATTCACACCAGTCAACACCTCGCATTAACTCCTTAATTCACACCAGTCAACACCTCGCAATAACTCCTTAATTCACACCAGTCAACCCCTCGCAGTCACTCCTTAATTCACACCAGTCAACCCCTCGCAGTCACGCCTTAATTCACACCAGTCAACACCTCGCATTAACTCCTTAATTCACACCAGTCAACACCTCGCAATAACTCCTTAATTCACACCAGTCAACACCTCGCAATAACTCCTTAATTCACACCAGTCAACACCTCGCATTAACTCCTTAATTCACACCAGTCAACACCTCGCATTAACTCCTTAATTCACACCAGTCAACACCTCGCATTAACTCCTTAATTCACACCAGTCAACACCTCGCATTAACTCCTTAATTCACACCAGTCAACACCTCGCAATAACTCCTTAATTCACACCAGTCAACACCTCGCAATAACTCCTTAATTCACACCAGTCAACACCTCGCATTAACTCCTTAATTCACACCAGTCAACACCTCGCATTAACTCCTTAATTCACACCAGTCAACACCTCGCAATAACTCCTTAATTCACACCAGTCAACACCTCGCAATAACTCCTTAATTCACACCAGTCAACACCTCGCATTAACTCCTTAATTCACACCAGTCAACACCTCGCATTAACTCCTTAATTCACAACAGTCAACACCTCGCAATAACTCCTTAATTCACACCAGTCAACACCTCGCAATAACTCCTTAATTCACACCAGTCAACCCCTCGCAATAACTCCTTAATTCACACCAGTCAACACCTCGCAATAACTCCTTAATTCACACCAGTCAACCCCTCGCAGTCACTCCTTAATTCACACCAGTCAACACCTCGCAATAACTCCTTAATTCACACCAGTCAACACCTCGCATTAACTCCTTAATTCACACCAGTCAACACTTCGCAGTCACTCCTTAATTCACACCAGTCAACACCTCGCAATAACTCCTTAATTCACACCAGTCAACACCTCGCAATAACTCCTTAATTCACACCAGTCAACACCTCGCAGTCACTCCTTAATTCACACCAGTCAACACCTCGCATTAACTCCTTAATTCACACCAGTCAACACTTCGCATTCACTCCTTAATTCACACCAGTCAACCCCTCGCAGTCACTCCTTAATTCACACCCAGTCAACACCTCGCAATAACTCCTTAATTCACACCAGTCAACACTTCGCATTCACTCCTTAATTCACACCAGTCAACCCCTCGCAGTCACTCCTTAATTCACACCAGTCAACACCTCGCAATAACTCCTTAATTCACACCAGTCAACACCTAGCAGTCACTCCTTAATTCACACCAGTCAACACCTCGCAATAACTCCTTGATTCACACCAGTCAACACTTCGCATTCACTCCTTAATTCACACCAGTCAACCCCTCGCATTCACTCCTTAATTCACACCAGTCAACACCTCGCAATAACTCCTTAATTCACACCAGTCAACCTCTCGCAATAACTCCTTAATTCACACCAGTCAACACCTCGCAGTCACTCCTTAATTCACACCAGTCAACACCTCACCATAACTCCTTAATTCACACCAGTCAACACCTCGCCATAACTCCTTAATTCACACCAGTCAACACCTCGCATTAACTCCTTAATTCACACCAGTCAACCCCTCGCATTAACTCCTTAATTCACACCAGTCAACACCTCGCATTAACTCCTTAATTCACACCAGTCAACACCTCGCATTAACTCCTTAATTCACACCAGTCAACACCTCGCATTAACTCCTTAATTCACACCAGTCAACACCTCGCAATAACTCCTTAATTCACACCAGTCAACACCTCGCAATAACTCCTTAATTCACACCAGTCAACACCTCGCAATAACTCCTTAATTCACACCAGTCAACCCCTCGCAATAACACCTTAATTCACACCAGTCAACACCTCGCATTAACTCCTTAATTCACACCAGTCAACACCTCGCATTAACTCCTTAATTCACACCAGTCAACACCTCGCAGTCACTCCTTAATTCACACCCAGTCAACACCTCGCAATAACTCCTTAATTCACACCAGTCAACACCTCGCAATAACTCCTTAATTCACACCAGTCAACACCTCGCAGTCACTCCTTAATTCACACCAGTCAACACCTCGCAATAACTCCTTAATTCACACCAGTCAACACCTAGCAGTCACTCCTTAATTCACACCAGTCAACACCTCGCAATAACTCCTTAATTCACACCAGTCAACACTTCGCATTCACTCCTTAATTCACACCAGTCAACACCTCGCAATAACTCCTTAATTCACACCAGTCAACCCCTCGCAATAACTCCTTAATTCACACCAGTCAACACCTCGCAGTCACTCCTTAATTCACACCAGTCAACACCTCACCATAACTCCTTAATTCACACCAGTCAACACCTCGCCATAACTCCTTAATTCACACCAGTCAACACCTCGCATTAACTCCTTAATTCACACAAGTCAACCCCTCGCATTAACTCCTTAATTCACACCAGTCAACACCTCGCATTAACTCCTTAATTCACACCAGTCAACACTTCGCATTCACTCCTTAATTCACACCAGTCAACCCCTCGCAGTCACTCCTTAATTCACACCCAGTCAACACCTCGCAATAACTCCTTAATTCACACCAGTCAACACTTCGCATTCACTCCTTAATTCACACCAGTCAATCCCTCGCAGTCACTCCTTAATTCACACCAGTCAACACCTCGCAATAACTCCTTAATTCACACCAGTCAACACCTAGCAGTCACTCCTTAATTCACACCAGTCAACACCTCGCAATAACTCCTTAATTCACACCAGTCAACACTTCGCATTCACTCCTTAATTCACACCAGTCAACCCCTCGCCATAACTCCTTAATTCACACCAGTCAACACCTCGCAATAACTCCTTAATTCACACCAGTCAACCCCTCGCAATAACTCCTTAATTCACACCAGTCAACACCTCGCAGTCACTCCTTAATTCACACCAGTCAACACCTCACCATAACTCCTTAATTCACACCAGTCAACACCTCGCCATAACTCCTTAATTCACACCAGTCAACACCTCGCATTAACTCCTTAATTCACACCAGTCAACACCTCGCATTAACTCCTTAATTCACACCAGTCAACACCTCGCATTAACTCCTTAATTCACACCAGTCAACACCTCGCATTAACTCCTTAATTCACACCAGTCAACACCTCGCATTAACTCCTTAATTCACACCAGTCAACCCCTCGCATTAACTCCTTAATTCACACCAGTCAACCCCTCGCATTAACTCCTTAATTCACACCAGTCAACCCCTCGCATTAACTCCTTAATTCACACCAGTCAACACCTCGCATTAACTCCTTAATTCACACCAGTCAACACCTCGCATTAACTCCTTAATTCACACCAGTCAACACCTCGCATTAACTCCTTAATTCACAACAGTCAACACCTCGCAATAACTCCTTAATTCACACCAGTCAACACCTCGCAATAACTCCTTAATTCACACCAGTCAACCCCTCGCAATAACTCCTTAATTCACACCAGTCAACACCTCGCAATAACTCCTTAATTCACACCAGTCAACCCCTCGCAGTCACTCCTTAATTCACACCAGTCAACACCTCGCAATAACTCCTTAATTCACACCAGTCAACACCTCGCATTAACTCCTTAATTCACACCAGTCAACACTTCGCAGTCACTCCTTAATTCACACCAGTCAACACCTCGCAATAACTCCTTAATTCACACCAGTCAACACCTCGCAATAACTCCTTAATTCACACCAGTCAACACCTCGCAGTCACTCCTTAATTCACACCAGTCAACACCTCGCATTAACTCCTTAATTCACACCAGTCAACACTTCGCATTCACTCCTTAATTCACACCAGTCAACCCCTCGCAGTCACTCCTTAATTCACACCCAGTCAACACCTCGCAATAACTCCTTAATTCACACCAGTCAACACTTCGCATTCACTCCTTAATTCACACCAGTCAACCCCTCGCAGTCACTCCTTAATTCACACCAGTCAACACCTCGCAATAACTCCTTAATTCACACCAGTCAACACCTAGCAGTCACTCCTTAATTCACACCAGTCAACACCTCGCAATAACTCCTTGATTCACACCAGTCAACACTTCGCATTCACTCCTTAATTCACACCAGTCAACCCCTCGCATTCACTCCTTAATTCACACCAGTCAACACCTCGCAATAACTCCTTAATTCACACCAGTCAACCCCTCGCAATAACTCCTTAATTCACACCAGTCAACACCTCGCAGTCACTCCTTAATTCACACCAGTCAACACCTCACCATAACTCCTTAATTCACACCAGTCAACACCTCGCCATAACTCCTTAATTCACACCAGTCAACACCTCGCATTAACTCCTTAATTCACACCAGTCAACCCCTCGCATTAACTCCTTAATTCACACCAGTCAACACCTCGCATTAACTCCTTAATTCACACCAGTCAACACCTCGCATTAACTCCTTAATTCACACCAGTCAACACCTCGCATTAACTCCTTAATTCACACCAGTCAACACCTCGCAATAACTCCTTAATTCACACCAGTCAACACCTCGCAATAACTCCTTAATTCACACCAGTCAACACCTCGCAATAACTCCTTAATTCACACCAGTCAACCCCTCGCAATAACACCTTAATTCACACCAGTCAACACCTCGCATTAACTCCTTAATTCACACCAGTCAACACCTCGCATTAACTCCTTAATTCACACCAGTCAACACCTCGCAGTCACTCCTTAATTCACACCCAGTCAACACCTCGCAATAACTCCTTAATTCACACCAGTCAACACCTCGCAATAACTCCTTAATTCACACCAGTCAACACCTCGCAGTCACTCCTTAATTCACACCAGTCAACACCTCGCAATAACTCCTTAATTCACACCAGTCAACACCTAGCAGTCACTCCTTAATTCACACCAGTCAACACCTCGCAATAACTCCTTAATTCACACCAGTCAACACTTCGCATTCACTCCTTAATTCACACCAGTCAACCCCTCGCATTCACTCCTTAATTCACACCAGTCAACACCTCGCAATAACTCCTTAATTCACACCAGTCAACCCCTCGCAATAACTCCTTAATTCACACCAGTCAACACCTCGCAGTCACTCCTTAATTCACACCAGTCAACACCTCACCATAACTCCTTAATTCACACCAGTCAACACCTCGCCATAACTCCTTAATTCACACCAGTCAACACCTCGCATTAACTCCTTAATTCACACAAGTCAACCCCTCGCATTAACTCCTTAATTCACACCAGTCAACACCTCGCATTAACTCCTTAATTCACACCAGTCAACACTTCGCATTCACTCCTTAATTCACACCAGTCAACCCCTTGCAGTCACTCCTTAATTCACACCCAGTCAACACCTCGCAATAACTCCTTAATTCACACCAGTCAACACTTCGCATTCACTCCTTAATTCACACCAGTCAATCCCTCGCAGTCACTCCTTAATTCACACCAGTCAACACCTCGCAATAACTCCTTAATTCACACCAGTCAACACCTAGCAGTCACTCCTTAATTCACACCAGTCAACACCTCGCAATAACTCCTTAATTCACACCAGTCAACACTTCGCATTCACTGCTTAATTCACACCAGTCAACACCTCGCCATAACTCCTTAATTCACACCAGTCAACACCTCGCATTAACTCCTTAATTCACACCAGTCAACACCTCGCATTAACTCCTTAATTCACACCAGTCAACCCCTCGCATTAACTCCTTAATTCACACCAGTCAACACCTCGCATTAACTCCTTAATTCACACCAGTCAACACCTCGCATTAACTCCTTAATTCACTCCAGTCAACACCTCACCATAACTCCTTAATTCACACCAGTCAACACCTCGCCATAACTCCTTAATTCACACCAGTCAACACCTCGCATTAACTCCTTAATTCACACCAGTCAACACCTCGCAATAACTCCTTAATTCACACCAGTCAACCCCTCGCAATAACTCCTTAATTCACACCAGTCAACACCTCGCAGTCACTCCTTAATTCACACCAGTCAACACCTCACCATAACTCCTTAATTCACACCAGTCAACACCTCGCCATAACTCCTTAATTCACACCAGTCAACACCTCGCATTAACTCCTTAATTCACACAAGTCAACCCCTCGCATTAACTCCTTAATTCACACCAGTCAACACCTCGCATTAACTCCTTAATTCACACCAGTCAACACTTCGCATTCACTCCTTAATTCACACCAGTCAACCCCTCGCAGTCACTCCTTAATTCACACCCAGTCAACACCTCGCAATAACTCCTTAATTCACACCAGTCAACACTTCGCATTCACTCCTTAATTCACACCAGTCAATCCCTCGCAGTCACTCCTTAATTCACACCAGTCAACACCTCGCAATAACTCCTTAATTCACACCAGTCAACACCTAGCAGTCACTCCTTAATTCACACCAGTCAACACCTCGCAATAACTCCTTAATTCACACCAGTCAACACTTCGCATTCACTCCTTAATTCACACCAGTCAACCCCTCGCCATAACTCCTTAATTCACACCAGTCAACACCTCGCAATAACTCCTTAATTCACACCAGTCAACCCCTCGCAATAACTCCTTAATTCACACCAGTCAACACCTCGCAGTCACTCCTTAATTCACACCAGTCAACACCTCACCATAACTCCTTAATTCACACCAGTCAACACCTCGCCATAACTCCTTAATTCACACCAGTCAACACCTCGCATTAACTCCTTAATTCACACCAGTCAACACCTCGCATTAACTCCTTAATTCACACCAGTCAACACCTCGCATTAACTCCTTAATTCACACCAGTCAACACCTCGCATTAACTCCTTAATTCACACCAGTCAACACCTCGCATTAACTCCTTAATTCACACCAGTCAACCCCTCGCATTAACTCCTTAATTCACACCAGTCAACCCCTCGCATTAACTCCTTAATTCACACCAGTCAACCCCTCGCATTAACTCCTTAATTCACACCAGTCAACACCTCGCATTAACTCCTTAATTCACACCAGTCAACACCTCGCATTAACTCCTTAATTCACACCAGTCAACACCTCGCATTAACTCCTTAATTCACAACAGTCAACACCTCGCAATAACTCCTTAATTCACACCAGTCAACACCTCGCAATAACTCCTTAATTCACACCAGTCAACCCCTCGCAATAACTCCTTAATTCACACCAGTCAACACCTCGCAATAACTCCTTAATTCACACCAGTCAACCCCTCGCAGTCACTCCTTAATTCACACCAGTCAACACCTCGCAATAACTCCTTAATTCACACCAGTCAACACCTCGCATTAACTCCTTAATTCACACCAGTCAACACTTCGCAGTCACTCCTTAATTCACACCAGTCAACACCTCGCAATAACTCCTTAATTCACACCAGTCAACACCTCGCAATAACTCCTTAATTCACACCAGTCAACACCTCGCAGTCACTCCTTAATTCACACCAGTCAACACCTCGCATTAACTCCTTAATTCACACCAGTCAACACTTCGCATTCACTCCTTAATTCACACCAGTCAACCCCTCGCAGTCACTCCTTAATTCACACCCAGTCAACACCTCGCAATAACTCCTTAATTCACACCAGTCAACACTTCGCATTCACTCCTTAATTCACACCAGTCAACCCCTCGCAGTCACTCCTTAATTCACACCAGTCAACACCTCGCAATAACTCCTTAATTCACACCAGTCAACACCTAGCAGTCACTCCTTAATTCACACCAGTCAACACCTCGCAATAACTCCTTGATTCACACCAGTCAACACTTCGCATTCACTCCTTAATTCACACCAGTCAACCCCTCGCATTCACTCCTTAATTCACACCAGTCAACACCTCGCAATAACTCCTTAATTCACACCAGTCAACCCCTCGCAATAACTCCTTAATTCACACCAGTCAACACCTCGCAGTCACTCCTTAATTCACACCAGTCAACACCTCACCATAACTCCTTAATTCACACCAGTCAACACCTCGCCATAACTCCTTAATTCACACCAGTCAACACCTCGCATTAACTCCTTAATTCACACCAGTCAACCCCTCGCATTAACTCCTTAATTCACACCAGTCAACACCTCGCATTAACTCCTTAATTCACACCAGTCAACACCTCGCATTAACTCCTTAATTCACACCAGTCAACACCTCGCATTAACTCCTTAATTCACACCAGTCAACACCTCGCAATAACTCCTTAATTCACACCAGTCAACACCTCGCAATAACTCCTTAATTCACACCAGTCAACACCTCGCAATAACTCCTTAATTCACACCAGTCAACCCCTCGCAATAACACCTTAATTCACACCAGTCAACACCTCGCATTAACTCCTTAATTCACACCAGTCAACACCTCGCATTAACTCCTTAATTCACACCAGTCAACACCTCGCAGTCACTCCTTAATTCACACCCAGTCAACACCTCGCAATAACTCCTTAATTCACACCAGTCAACACCTCGCAATAACTCCTTAATTCACACCAGTCAACACCTCGCAGTCACTCCTTAATTCACACCAGTCAACACCTCGCAATAACTCCTTAATTCACACCAGTCAACACCTAGCAGTCACTCCTTAATTCACACCAGTCAACACCTCGCAATAACTCCTTAATTCACACCAGTCAACACTTCGCATTCACTCCTTAATTCACACCAGTCAACCCCTCGCATTCACTCCTTAATTCACACCAGTCAACACCTCGCAATAACTCCTTAATTCACACCAGTCAACCCCTCGCAATAACTCCTTAATTCACACCAGTCAACACCTCGCAGTCACTCCTTAATTCACACCAGTCAACACCTCACCATAACTCCTTAATTCACACCAGTCAACACCTCGCCATAACTCCTTAATTCACACCAGTCAACACCTCGCATTAACTCCTTAATTCACACAAGTCAACCCCTCGCATTAACTCCTTAATTCACACCAGTCAACACCTCGCATTAACTCCTTAATTCACACCAGTCAACACTTCGCATTCACTCCTTAATTCACACCAGTCAACCCCTTGCAGTCACTCCTTAATTCACACCCAGTCAACACCTCGCAATAACTCCTTAATTCACACCAGTCAACACTTCGCATTCACTCCTTAATTCACACCAGTCAATCCCTCGCAGTCACTCCTTAATTCACACCAGTCAACACCTCGCAATAACTCCTTAATTCACACCAGTCAACACCTAGCAGTCACTCCTTAATTCACACCAGTCAACACCTCGCAATAACTCCTTAATTCACACCAGTCAACACTTCGCATTCACTGCTTAATTCACACCAGTCAACACCTCGCCATAACTCCTTAATTCACACCAGTCAACACCTCGCATTAACTCCTTAATTCACACCAGTCAACACCTCGCATTAACTCCTTAATTCACACCAGTCAACCCCTCGCATTAACTCCTTAATTCACACCAGTCAACACCTCGCATTAACTCCTTAATTCACACCAGTCAACACCTCGCATTAACTCCTTAATTCACACCAGTCAACACCTCACCATAACTCCTTAATTCACACCAGTCAACACCTCGCCATAACTCCTTAATTCACACCAGTCAACACCTCGCATTAACTCCTTAATTCACACCAGTCAACACCTCGCATTAACTCCTTAATTCACACCAGTCAACACCTCGCATTAACTCCTTAATTCACACCAGTCAACACCTCGCATTAACTCCTTAATTCACACCAGTCAACACCTCGCATTAACTCCTTAATTCACACCAGTCAACACCTCGCAATAACTCCTTAATTCACACCAGTCAACACCTCGCATTAACTCCTTAATTCACACCAGTCAACACCTCGCATTAACTCCTTAATTCACACCAGTCAACACCTCGCAATAACTCCTTAATTCACACCAGTCAACACCTCGCAATAACTCCTTAATTCACACCAGTCAACACCTCGCAATAACTCCTTAATTCACACCAGTCAACACCTCGCCATAACTCCTTAATTCACACCAGTCAACCCCTCGCCATAACTCCTTAATTCACACCAGTCAACCCCTCGCCATAACTCCTTAATTCACACCAGTCAACACCTCGCAATAACTCCTTAATTCACACCAGTCAACACCTCGCATTAACTCCTTAATTCACACCAGTCAACACCTCGTCATAACTCCTTAATTCACACCAGTCAACAGCTTGCAATAACACCTTAATTCACACCAGTCAACACCTCGCATTAACTCCTTAATTCACACCAGTCAACACCTCGCATTAACACCTTAATTCACACCAGTCAACACCTCGCATTAACTCCTTAAACACACCAGTCAACACCTCGCAATAACTCCTTAATTCACACCAGTCAACACCTCGCAATAACACCTTAATTCACACCAGTCAACACCTCGCATTAACTCCTTAATTCACACCAGTCAACACCTCGCAATAACTCCTTAATTCACACCAGTCAACACCTCGCATTCACTCCTTAATTCACACCAGTCAACCCCTCGCCATAACTCCTTAATTCACACCAGTCAACACCTCGCATTAACTCCTTAATTCACACCAGTCAACACCTCGCATTAACTCCTTAATTCACACCAGTCAACCCCTCGCCATAACTCCTTAATTCACACCAGTCAACACCTCGCAATAACTCCTTAATTCACACCAGTCAACACCTCGCAGTCACTCCTTAATCCACACAAGTCAACACCTAGCATTAACTCCTTAATTCACACCAGTCAACCCCTCGCAGTCACTCCTTAATCCACACAAGTCAACACCTAGCATTAACTCGTTAATCCACACAAGTCAACACCTAGCATTAACTCGTTAATCCACACAAGTCAACACCTAGCATTAACTCGTTAATCCACACAAGTCAACACCTAGCATTAACTCGTTAATCCACAGTTCTATAACAATCTTGAAATAACATCAAATCTCACCCCACCCCACCCCCACCTTACACATCCTAAGGCTACAATTAAGTCTAAGTCTAAAGTCTGTTTTAACCCTTTAGCATTTAAACCGGTCGTATCCTGCCAGAATTCTCTCACCTCTTTCTGTTCAAACTGGACATAACTGGCCACTCATACTTATGTTACGTTATTGTTCTCAAAATAAATAAAATCAAAATCTCATAGATTGCATATTATGTGAGATAAAGCCTTTACCATGGATATACAATAGTATATATAGAGTAATGTAAATGTTATGTGAGATAAAGCCTTTACCATGGATATACAATAGTATATATAGAGTAATGTAAATGTTATGTGAGATAAAGCCTTTACCATGGATATACAATAGTATATATAGAGTAATGTAAATGTTATGTGAGATAAAGCCTTTACCATGGATATACAATAGTATATATAGAGTAATGTAAATGTTATGTGAGATAAAGCCTTTACCATGGATATACAATAGTATGTATAGAGTAATGTAAATGTTATGTGAGATAAAGCCTTTACCATGGATATACAATAGTATGTATAGAATAATGTAAATGTTATGTGAGATAAAGCCTTTACCATGGATATACAATAGTATATATAGAGTAATGTAAATGTTATCTGAGATAAAGCCTTTACCATGGATATACAATAGTATGTATAGAGTAATGTAAATGTTATGTGAGATAAAGCCTTTACCATGGATATACAATAGTATATATAGAGTAATGTAAATGTTATGTGAGATAAAGCCTTTACCATGGATATACAATAGTATGTATAGAGTAATGTAAATGTTATGTGAGATAAAGCCTTTACCATGGATATACAATAGTATATATAGAGTAATGTAAATGTTATGTGAGATAAAGCCTTTACCATGGATATACAATAGTATGTATAGAGTAATGTAAATGTTATGTGAGATAAAGCCTTTACCATGGATATACAATAGTTTATATAGAGTAATGTAAATGTTATGTGAGATAAAGCCTTTACCATGGATATACAATAGTATATATAGAATAATGTAAATGTTATTTGAGATAAAGCCTTTACCATGGATATACAATAGTATGTATAGAGTAATGTAAATGTTATGTGAGATAAAGCCTTTACCATGGATATACAATAGTATATATAGAGTAATGTAAATGTTATGTGAGATAAAGCCTTTACCATGGATATACAATAGTATATATAGAGTAATGTAAATGTTATGTGAGATAAAGCCTTTACCATGGATATACAATAGTATATATAGAGTAATGTAAATGTTATGTGAGATAAAGCCTTTACCAGGGATATACAATAGTATATATAGAATAATGTAAATGTTATTTGAGATAAAGCCTTTACCATGGATATACAATAGTATATATAGAATAATGTAAATGTTATGTGAGATAAAGCCTTTACCATGGATATACAATAGTATATATAGAGTAATGTAAATGTTATGTGAGATAAAGCCTTTACCATGGATATACAATAGTATATATAGAGTAATGTAAATGTTATGTGAGATAAAGCCTTTACCATGGATATACAATAGTATATATAGAGTAATGTAAATGTTATGTGAGATAAAGCCTTTACCATGGATATACAATAGTATATATAGAGTAATGTAAATGTTATGTGAGATAAAGCCTTTACCATGGATATACAATAGTATATATAGAGTAATGTAAATGTTATGTGAGATAAAGCCTTTACCATGGATATACAATAGTATATATAGAGTAATGTAAATGTTATGTGAGATAAAGCCTTTACCATGGATATACAATAGTATATATAGAGTAATGTAAATGTTATGTGAGATAAAGCCTTTACCATGGATATACAATAGTATATATAGAGTAATGTAAATGTTATGTGAGATAAAGCCTTTACCATGGATATACAATAGTATATATAGAGTAATGTAAATGTTATGTGAGATAAAGCCTTTACCATGGATATACAATAGTATGTATAGAGTAATGTAAATGTTATGTGAGATAAAGCCTTTACCATGGATATACAATAGTATATATAGAGTAATGTAAATGTTATGTGAGATAAAGCCTTTACCATGGATATACAATAGTATATATAGAGTAATGTAAATGTTATGTGAGATAAAGCCTTTACAATGGATATACAATAGTATATATAGAGTAATGTAAATGTTATGTGAGATAAAGCCTTTACCATGGATATACAATAGTATATATAGAATAATGTAAATGTTATTTGAGATAAAGCCTTTACCATGGATATACAATAGTATATATAGAGTAATGTAAATGTTATGTGAGATAAAGCCTTTACAATGGATATACAATAGTATATATAGAGTAATGTAAATGCTAAAGGGTTAAGCCAGGGGGCTTGTCAGGCTGGTGCTTATCCTGGTTTCATGGCATGAAGTGACTGAGAGGACAAGACTCCCCCTGGACAGGATGCCAGTCCATCACAGGGTTAAACTCCAGCTATTGTTGGTATTTATTTTCAGCTGAATATACTGGAGCAACGTGAAATGAAGTGTTTTGCTCATGAATACAACAAATAACCCAACCTAGAAATTGAATCCATAACCTTATGATCCCAAATCCAACACCGTTACCACTAGGCCACACACCTCCAACAATTAAAGCACTTCAGTAAAAATAAATTTTATTCTATCCTTTCTTAATATTTGTTCAATCAGATGATTCACTTTTTCAATAAAAATATTTTCATCATTAATTATTCTACGATACTTTATTATATTAAAAACACTATGTCCTCATTTTCTAGAGTACAACTTGTATTAAAGCTACTCTAACATTACAATCAGCCATTTTATTACAAATCTTAGTCATTGTGGATTGGTAGTATCGGTAGGAGTCGGACACCATGCTTTGCAGCATAGTTACGTCCCTTTATGATCTGAATTCAAATCCCGCCGAGGTTCACTTTGCCTTTCATCCTTACGGGGTCGATAAAATAAAGTACCAGTAATGTACTGGGAAATTGCTGGCCTTGTGCCTAAAATAGAAACAATTATCATTCTATTCATATTTTCTATCATAACATCAAAATAATGCCCCATTCCTACGAAGGTTGGCTGAAAAGTTCATAGGCTTACTATGGAGGAGTGATGTTAGTGCTGTGAAATCAACTGGGTACAGGATTCCTCACAAGATTTCAACTAAGTGTATGAGATCAGTTGTTAATTATATGGTTGTAGTTTAACACTGAGGGGGGGGGGGGTTATTGCTGGGAGTGTAAGGGTCAGTGATGTGACAGGAAGTAGGACCAGATGGTCAGTGATGTGACAGGAAGTATGACCAGATGGTCAGTGATGTGACAGGAAGTATGACCAGCATGGTCAGTGATGTGACAGGAAGTATGACCAGATGGTCAGTGATGTGACAGGAAGTATGACCAGATGGTCAGTGATGTGACAGGAAGAATGACCAGATGGTCAGTGATGTGACAGGAAGTATGACCAGCATGGTCAGTGATGTGACAGGAAGTATGACCAGATGGTCAGTGATGTGACAGGAAGTATGACCAGATGGTCAGTGATGTGACAGGAAGAATGACCAGATGGTCAGTGATGTGACAGGAAGTAGGACCAGATGGTCAGTGATGTGACAAGAAGTAGGACCAGCATGGTCAGTGATGTGACAGGAAGTAGGAGCAGATGGTCAGTGATGTGACAAGAAGTAGGACCAGATGGTCAGTGATGTGACAGGAAGTAGGACCAGATGGTCAGTGATGTGACAGGAAGTATGACCAGATGGTCAGTGATGTGACAGGAAGTAGGACCAGATGGTCAGTGATGTGACAGGAAGTATGACCAGATGGTCAGTGATGTGACAGGAAGTAGGACCAGCATGGCCAGTGATGTGACAGGAAGTAGGACCAGCATGGTCAGTGATGTGACAGGAAGTAGGACCAGCATGGTCAGTGATGTGACAGGAAGTAGGACCAGATGGTCAGTGATGTGACAGGAAGTAGGACCAGCATGGTCAGTGATGTGACAGCAAGTAGGACCAGATGGTCAGTGATGTGACAGGAAGTATGACCAGCATGGTCAGTGATGTGACAGGAAGTAGGACCAGATGGTCAGTGATGTGACAGGAAGTATGACCAGATGGTCAGTGATGTGACAGGAAGTAGGACCAGCATGGTCAGTGATGTGACAGGAAGTAGGACCAGCATGGTCAGTGATGTGACAGGAAGTATGACCAGCATGGTCAGTGATGTGACAGGAAGTATGACCAGATGGTCAGTGATGTGACAGGAAGTATGACCAGATGGTCAGTGATGTGACAGGAAGTATGACCAGATGGTCAGTGATGTGACAGGAAGTAGGACCAGCATGGTCAGTGATGTGACAGGAAGTAGGACCAGCATGGTCAGTGATGTGACAGGAAGTAGGACCAGCATGGTCAGTGATGTGACAGGAAGTAGGACCAGCATGGTCAGTGATGTGACAGGAAGTAGGACCAGATGGTCAGTGATGTGACAGGAAGTAGGACCAGATGGTCAGTGATGTGACAGGAAGTATGACCAGATGGTCAGTGATGTGACAGGAAGTAGGACCAGATGGTCAGTGATGTGACAGGAAGTAGGACCAGCATGGTCAGTGATGTGACAGGAAGTAGGACCAGATGGTCAGTGATGTGACAGGAAGTATGACCAGATGGTCAGTGATGTGACAGGAAGTAGGACCAGATGGTCAGTGATGTGACAGGAAGTAGGACCAGCATGGTCAGTGATGTGACAGGAAGTAGGACCAGATGGTCAGTGATGTGACAGGAAGTATGACCAGCATGGCCAGTGATGTGACAGGAAGTAGGACCAGCATGGTCAGTGATGTGACAGGAAGTAGGACCAGATGGTCAGTGATGTGACAGGAAGTAGGACCAGCATGGTCAGTGATGTGACAGGAAGTATGACCAGATGGTCAGTGATGTGACAGGAAGTATGACCAGCATCGCCAGTGATGTGACAGGAAGTAGGACCAGCATGGTCAGTGATGTGACAGGAAGTATGACCAGATGGTCAGTGATGTGACAGGAAGTATGACCAGATGGTCAGTGATGTGACAGGAAGTATGACCAGATGGTCAGTGATGTGACAGGAAGTATGACCAGCATGGCCAGTGATGTGACAGGAAGTAGGACCAGCATGGTCAGTGATGTGACAGGAAGTAGGACCAGATGGTCAGTGATGTGACAGAAAGTAGGACCAGCATGGTCAGTGATGTGACAGGAAGTATGACCAGATGGTCAGTGATGTGACAGGAAGTAGGACCAGCATGGTCAGTGATGTGACAGGAAGTATGACCAGATGGTCAGTGATGTGACAGGAAGTATGACCAGATGGTCAGTGATGTGACAGGAAGTAGGACCAGATGGTCAGTGATGTGACAGGAAGTAGGACCAGATGGTCAGTGATGTGACAGGAAGTATGACCAGATGGTCAGTGATGTGACAGGAAGTATGACCAGATGGTCAGTGATGTGACAGGAAGTAGGACCAGCATGGTCAGTGATGTGACAGGAAGTATGACCAGATGGTCAGTGATGTGACAGGAAGTAGGACCAGCATGGTCAGTGATGTGACAGGAAGTAGGACCAGCATGGTCAGTGATGTGACAGGAAGTATGACCAGATGGTCAGTGATGTGACAGGAAGTATGACCAGATGGTCAGTGATGTGACAGGAAGTAGGACCAGATGGTCAGTGATGTGACAGGAAGTAGGACCAGATGGTCAGTGATGTGACAGGAAGTAGGACCAGCATGGTCAGTGATGTGACAGGAAGTATGACCAGATGGTCAGTGATGTGACAGGAAGTAGGACCAGATGGTCAGTGATGTGACAGGAAGTAGGACCAGCATGGTCAGTGATGTGACAGGAAGTAGGACCAGATGGTCAGTGATGTGACAGGAAGTATGACCAGCATGGTCAGTGATGTGACAGGAAGTAGGACCAGATGGTCAGTGATGTGACAGGAAGTAGGAGCAGATGGTCAGTGATGTGACAAGAAGTAGGACCAGCATGGTCAGTGATGTGACAGGAAGTAGGACCAGATGGTCAGTGATGTGACAGGAAGTAGGACCAGCATGGTCAGTGATGTGACAGGAAGTATGACCAGATGGTCAGTGATGTGACAGGAAGTATGACCAGCATGGTCAGTGATGTGACAGGAAGTAGGACCAGATGGTCAGTGATGTGACAGGAAGTAGGAGCAGATGGTCAGTGATGTGACAAGAAGTAGGACCAGCATGGTCAGTGATGTGACAGGAAGTAGGACCAGATGGTCAGTGATGTGACAGGAAGTATGACCAGATGGTCAGTGATGTGACAGGAAGTAGGACCAGATGGTCAGTGATGTGACAGGAAGTATGACCAGATGGTCAGTGATGTGACAGGAAGTAGGACCAGCATGGCCAGTGATGTGACAGGAAGTAGGACCAGCATGGTCAGTGATGTGACAGGAAGTAGGACCAGCATGGTCAGTGATGTGACAGGAAGTAGGACCAGATGGTCAGTGATGTGACAGGAAGTAGGACCAGCATGGTCAGTGATGTGACAGCAAGTAGGACCAGATGGTCAGTGATGTGACAGGAAGTATGACCAGATGGTCAGTGATGTGACAGGAAGTATGACCAGATGGTCAGTGATGTGACAGGAAGTATGACCAGATGGTCAGTGATGTGACAGGAAGTATGACCAGATGGTCAGTGATGTGACAGGAAGTATGACCAGATGGTCAGTGATGTGACAGGAAGTATGACCAGCATGGTCAGTGATGTGACAGGAAGTAGGACCAGCATGGTCAGTGATGTGACAGGAAGTATGACCAGCATGGTCAGTGATGTGACAGGAAGTATGACCAGATGGTCAGTGATGTGACAGGAAGTATGACCAGATGGTCAGTGATGTGACAGGAAGTATGACCAGATGGTCAGTGATGTGACAGGAAGTATGACCAGATGGTCAGTGATGTGACAGGAAGTAGGACCAGATGGTCAGTGATGTGACAGGAAGTATGACCAGATGGTCAGTGATGTGACAGGAAGTAGGACCAGATGGTCAGTGATGTGACAGGAAGTAGGACCAGATGGTCAGTGATGTGACAGGAAGTATGACCAGATGGTCAGTGATGTGACAGGAAGTAGGACCAGATGGTCAGTGATGTGACAGGAAGTAGGACCAGCATGGTCAGTGATGTGACAGGAAGTAGGACCAGATGGTCAGTGATGTGACAGGAAGTATGACCAGCATGGCCAGTGATGTGACAGGAAGTAGGACCAGCATGGTCAGTGATGTGACAGGAAGTAGGACCAGATGGTCAGTGATGTGACAGGAAGTAGGACCAGCATGGTCAGTGATGTGACAGGAAGTATGACCAGATGGTCAGTGATGCGACAGGAAGTATGACCAGCATCGCCAGTGATGTGACAGGAAGTAGGACCAGCATGGTCAGTGATGTGACAGGAAGTATGACCAGATGGTCAGTGATGTGACAGGAAGTATGACCAGATGGTCAGTGATGTGACAGGAAGTATGACCAGATGGTCAGTGATGTGACAGGAAGTATGACCAGCATGGCCAGTGATGTGACAGGAAGTAGGACCAGCATGGTCAGTGATGTGACAGGAAGTAGGACCAGATGGTCAGTGATGTGACAGAAAGTAGGACCAGCATGGTCAGTGATGTGACAGGAAGTATGACCAGATGGTCAGTGATGTGACAGGAAGTAGGACCAGCATGGTCAGTGATGTGACAGGAAGTATGACCAGATGGTCAGTGATGTGACAGGAAGTATGACCAGATGGTCAGTGATGTGACAGGAAGTAGGACCAGATGGTCAGTGATGTGACAGGAAGTAGGACCAGATGGTCAGTGATGTGACAGGAAGTATGACCAGATGGTCAGTGATGTGACAGGAAGTATGACCAGATGGTCAGTGATGTGACAGGAAGTAGGACCAGCATGGTCAGTGATGTGACAGGAAGTATGACCAGATGGTCAGTGATGTGACAGGAAGTAGGACCAGCATGGTCAGTGATGTGACAGGAAGTAGGACCAGCATGGTCAGTGATGTGACAGGAAGTATGACCAGATGGTCAGTGATGTGACAGGAAGTATGACCAGATGGTCAGTGATGTGACAGGAAGTAGGACCAGATGGTCAGTGATGTGACAGGAAGTAGGACCAGCATGGTCAGTGATGTGACAGGAAGTATGACCAGATGGTCAGTGATGTGACAGGAAGTAGGACCAGCATGGTCAGTGATGTGACAGGAAGTATGACCAGATGGTCAGTGATGTGACAGGAAGTAGGACCAGATGGTCAGTGATGTGACAGGAAGTATGACCAGCATGGTCAGTGATGTGACAGGAAGTAGGACCAGCGTGGTCAGTGATGTGACAGGAAGTATGACCAGATGGTCAGTGATGTGACAGGAAGTATGACCAGCATGGTCAGTGACGTGACAGGAAGTATGACCAGATGGTCAGTGATGTGACAGGAAGTATGACCAGCATGGTCAGTGATGTGACAGGAAGTATGACCAGATGGTCAGTGATGTGACAGGAAGTAGGACCAGCATGGTCAGTGATGTGACAGGAAGTATGACCAGCATGGTCAGTGATGTGACAGGAAGTATGACCAGATGGTCAGTGATGTGACAGGAAGTATGACCAGATGGTCAGTGATGTGACAGGAAGTAGGACCAGATGGTCAGTGATGTGACAGGAAGTAGGACCAGATGGTCAGTGATGTGACGGGAAGTAGGACCAGCATGGTCAGTGATGTGACAAGAAGTATGACCAGATGGTCAGTGATGTGACAGGAAGTAGGACCAGATGGTCAGTGATGTGACAGGAAGTAGGACCAGATGGTCAGTGATGTGACGGGAAGTAGGACCAGCATGGTCAGTGATGTGACAGGAAGTAGGACCAGATGGTCAGTGATGTGACGGGAAGTAGGACCAGCATGGTCAGTGATGTGACAAGAAGTATGACCAGATGGTCTGTGATGTGACAGGAAGTATGACCAGCATGGTCAGTGATGTGACAGGAAGTAGGACCAGCATGGTCAGTGATGTGACAGGAAGTGTGACCAGATGGTCAATGATGTGACAGGAAGTAGGACCAGCATGGTCAGTCTCCTACTTCCAGACTGTCATCATCAGAGGACACGACCTTGGGATTTATGTTGATACCAACCATATTTGTGACAACATAAACCTCAATTCCTGACTCAGCAAATATGATGACTACTAGAACTGTGACAGAGAGTGAAAGGAATCTGTGTTTAGTGTGATCTATTGATTGACCTATTGATAGGTTCTGTTGAGAGGTTAGACATGTAAGACAGTCATCGATATACTCCATTTGGACAAGATCAATGAGGGAGACTGCAAGGGAGGTAAGCTCCCCCATCACAACAACCACAATATTAAGCAGACATTTAAATGTATATTTACGATGTTTATGACATCTGTATTGAGTTTCTTATCAGTTTGGTATTCAAATATCATCAGGTGTATACATACACACACACATACATACACACACACAAATATATATATATATATATACACACACACATATATATACACACAGACACACGCACACATACTTACACAGACACATACATACACACACATACACACACACACATATATATACACACACATATATACACACACACACATACTCACACACACATAGATATATATATACACACACACGCACACAGCTTGGTATTCAAATATCATTAGGCATCTATATCCCCCCTCCCCTCCCCATTGATATTGAAATATCATCAGGTGTCTTGTTATCTCTGAAACTTTGACAATATCAAACTAAACAATTAATAAAGAAATCACTTTTCACCTCTGCTGTTCCATTTGTAACTACATTAATACAGACACACACACTGATACACACACACACACGGACACACTGGCACACACACACTGACACACACACACACGGACACACTGGCACACACACACTGATACACACACACATGGACACACTGGCACACACACACTGATACACACACACATGGACACACTGGCACACACACACTGATACACACACACACGGACACACTGGCACACACACACTGATACACACACACACGGACACACTGGCACACACACACACTGACACACATACACGGACACACTGGCACACACACACTGATACACACACACATGGACACACTGGCACACACACACACTGACACACATACACGGACACACTGGCGCACACACACTGATACACACACACACGGACACACTGGCACACACACACACTGACACACACACACACGGACACACTGGCACACACACACACTGACACACTGGCGCACACACACTGATACACACACACACGGACACACTGGCACACACACACACTGACACACACACACACGGACACACTGGCACACACACACACTGACACACATACACGGACACACTGGCACACACACACTGACACACACACACTGACACACTGGCACACACACACATGGACACACTGGCACACACACACTGATACACACACACACTGATACACACACACACGGACACACTGGCACACACACACACTGATACACACACTGGCACACACACACTGATACACACACACATGGACACACTGGCACACACACACTGACACACACACACTGACACACTGGCACACACACACATGGACACACTGGCACACACACACTGATACACACACACACGGACACACTGGCACACACACACTGATACACACACACATGGACACACTGGCACACACACACACTGACACACATACACGGACACACTGGCACACACACACTGATACACACACACATGGACACACTGGCACACACACACACTGACACACATACACACGGACACACTGGCACACACACACACTGACACACATACACGGACACACTGGCACACACACACACTGACACACATACACGGACACACTGGCACACACACACTGATACACACACACATGGACACACTGGCACACACACACTGACACACACACACTGACACACTGGCACACACACACATGGACACACTGGCACACACACACTGATACACACACACACGGACACACTGGCACACACACACACTGACACACATACACGGACACACTGGCACACACACACTGATACACACACACATGGACACACTGGCACACACACACTGACACACACACACTGACACACTGGCACACACACACATGGACACACTGGCACACACACACTGATACACACACACACGGACACACTGGCACACACACACTGATACACACACACATGGACACACTGGCACACACACACACTGATACACACACACACTGACACACTGGCACACACACACTGATACACACACACACGGACACACTGGCACACACACACTGATACACACACACACGGACACACTGGCACACACACACTGATACACACACACACGGACACACTGGCACACACACACTGATACACACACACACTGACACACTGGCACACACACACTGATACACACACACATGGAAACACTGGCACACACACACTGATACACACACACATGGACACACTTGCACACACACACTGATACACACACACACTGACACACTGGCACACACACACTGATACACACACACACGGACACACTGGCACACACACACTGATACACACACACACGGACACACTGGCACACACACACTGATACACACATACACGGACACACTGGCACACACACACTGATACACACACACATGGACACACTTGCACACACACACTGATACACACACACACTGACACACTGGCACACACACACTGATACACACACACACGGACACACTGGCACACACACACTGATACACACACACACGGACACACTGGCACACACACACTGATACACACACACACGGACACACTGGCACACACACACTGATACACACACACACGGACACACTGGCACACACACACACTGACACACATACACGGACACACTGGCACACACACACTGATACACACACACATGGACACACTGGCACACACACACTGACACACACACACTGACACACTGGCACACACACACATGGACACACTGGCACACACACACTGATACACACACACACGGACACACTGGCACACACACACTGATACACACACACACGGACACACTGGCACACACACACTGATACACACACACACGGACACACTGGCACACACACACACTGACACACATACACGGACACACTGGCACACACACACTGATACACACACACACGGACACACTGGCACACACACACTGATACACACACACACGGACACACTGGCACACACACACTGATACACACACACACGGACACACTGGCACACACACACTGATACACACACACATCGACACACTGGCACACACACACACTGACACACATACACGGACACACTGGCACACACACACTGATACACACACACACGGACACACTGGCACACACACACTGATACACACACACACGGACACACTGGCACACACACACTGATACACACACACACGGACACACTGGCACACACACACTGATACACACACACATCGACACACTGGCACACACACACACTGACACACATACACGGACACACTGGCACACACACACTGATACACACACACACGGACACACTGGCACACACACACACTGACACACTTACACGGACACACTGGCACACACACACACTGATACACACACACACGGACACACTGGCACACACACACTGATACACACACACACGGACACACTGGCACACACACACACTGACACACACACACACGGACACACTGGCACACACACACTGATACACACACACATGGACACACTGGCACACACACACACTGATACACACACACACTGACACACATACACGGACAACACTGGCACACACACACTGATACACACACACATGGACACACTGGCACACACACACTGATACACACACACACGGACACACTGGCACACACACACACTGATACACACACACACTGACACACATACACGGACAACACTGGCACACACACACTGATACACACACACATGGACACACTGGCACACACACACTGATACACACACACACGGACACACTGGCACACACACACACTGATACACACACACACTGACACACATACACGGACAACACTGGCACACACACACTGATACACACACACATGGACACACTGGCACACACACACTGATACACACACACACGGACACACTGGCACACACACACACTGATACACACACACACTGACACACATACACGGACACACTGGCACACACACACTGATACACACACACACGGACACACTGGCACACACACACACTGACACACTTACACGGACACACTGGCACACACACACACTGATACACACACACGGACACACTGGCACACACACACTGATACACACACACACGGACACACTGGCACACACACACACTGATACACACACATGGACACACTGGCAAACACACACTGATACACACACACACGGACACACTGGCACACACACACTGATACACACACACACGGACACACTGGCACACACACACTGATACACACACACACGGACACACTGGCACACACACACACTGACACACACACACGGACACACTGGCACACACACACTGATACACACACACACGGACACACTGGCACACACACACACTGACACACACACACATGGACACACTGACACACACACACTGGCACACACACACTGACACACACACACACACTCATACTTTGACACATACAATCATGCACACACACACTCGCACCACACTCATACACACACACGCATTCACTCACATACACACACACTCAGACATGCACACATACATACACGCACACTCAGACATACACACACAGACTCATATATGTACACACACACTCTATAGTCTGTGCTCTGTAATTAACTGTTAATTATTCCTCTGTTAATTAATAAATTTATTAGAAAGTAGACTTCCGTTAAATCAGGAAAACCGCTGCATTGAAAGTAACTAATGGAGCAACAGAGAAAACTGGTTTACGAATGACATGTATATATATATTTATATTTATTCACACACACACACACACACACACACACACACACACACATATATATATATATATCATCATCATCATCATCGTTTAACGTCCATCTTCCAGGCTTTCATGGGTCTGGACGGGAATTGTCCCACTTGGGGCAAGATTGGTTGTCTTGCTCGGGACTGTCTGGCGGTTTTCTACGGCTGGATGCACTTCCTAACACCAACCACATTTACAGTGAGTGCTGGGTGCTTTTTACAGTGTTACCTACACGACCACATTACAGCGCGCACTGTGTGATTTTTTTGTCGTGACACCTACATGACCTCATTTTTTTAGGACTGGATGTTGTGGTACCAACATAGCTTTACATCGAAAGGGGTGGTGTGGATGGGGTGGGGGTAGTGGGACGGGGGTGTATTTTGGTTAAGAGGTGCCTACTGACTGTAGGTTTCACTTTGTACATAGGCAAGGTGGGTCTTCTGTATCACTGTGTAGCGCCAAAGATCTCGGTCCAGTGACATTGTCTTGGAGAGGTGTAAGTGTGTAAGGTCGGAATTTATCAAGTCATCCCAGGTTTTTCTGGGTCTGCCTATTCCGTAGCTACCGTCTATTTTGATCGCCCTGCACTTTTATATACATCTGTCGTCTTTCATGCGCATCACGTGACCATACCAACGTAGTCTTCTCTCGAGTAAACAGCATCTGATCCCTCTTATTCCTAATTTCTCACTTAGTTCATTTATGCTTTGCCGTTCACGTATATTACTATTACACACCCAGCGGAGCATGCAGGTTTCGTTCCTTTCCAGTCTGCGTATATCCTCTGCACACAATGCCCAGGTCTCACTGCCATGTAACATTGCTGTTCGTATGCAAGCATCATACAGCCTGCCCTTTTCTTAGAGAGAAACCCGGCCAATAGTGGTATAATCTCTCTGAAATTTTTCCAACCCGTTCGGACTCTGGCTACAGTACTTTCGGAACACCCTCCACTACTGCTGATTTTGTCACCCAGGTAACGGAAGCTGTCCACTATTTCTATAGAACCATCTGGGCAATGGAATGAGCTAGTATTCTGTGGGCATTTGCTGCTACTTATTGCACCAGAGCACCAGCCACATATAAAATCTATGTTCTTAGTTAGCTTAACTGTGATCCCACTACATCTTTTATACACCCATACTTTGCATTTGGGACATAAAATGGAGTTTCTGCCTACTCCTTCCCTACACACTGAGCATGGCCATTTCCCAGATGGGACCAGTGCCCTATTCTCCTTCCTACATCTTAGGACTTTAGTCTTAGACAAGTTAATTTTAAGGCCTTTTGATTCTAGGCCATGCTTCCATGTTTGGAATTTCTTCTCTAGTTCAGCCATTGATTCAGCTATGAGCGTTAGATCATCTGTGTATAGAAGTTCCCATGGGCAGCCGGTCTTGAACTCCTCCGTTATAGCTTGGAGGGCGATAATAAATAGGAGGGGGCTAAGAACGGAGCCCTGATGAACACCAAATTTTACGCAAACTCTTCACTATATTCGTTGTTAACTCTAACCCTGCTGACTGTTTCTTTATACATGGCTTGTATAGCTCTCACAAGCCATTCATTAACACCTAGTTTTCTGAGAGCCCACCAGATAATGGGGCGTGGGACTCTGTCAAAGGCTTTCTCCAAGTCAACGAAAGCTAAGTATAGGGGTTTACTTTTAGCTAAATACTTCTCCTGCAGTTGTCGTACAATGAAAAGAGCATCTGTGGTACTTTTGCCTGACACAAACCCGAACTGCATTTCATCTAGATCAATTCGCTCTCTGATTAGTTGCGCTATTACTTTTTCTGTAACCTTCATGACCTGGTCAATTAATTTAATGCCTCTATAGTTTCCCCTATCTAGGGCATCTCCTTTACCCTTGTAGCAGTTAATGATGATGCTGATACGCCAGTCCTTTGGTACGCCCCATTCTGTATGACTTGGTTTACTATCCGGGTGACCATAGTGTGTCCCACCGTTCCAGAGGCTTTCAGCATTTCAGCAACTATTTCTGAAGGCCCAGCCCCCTTGCCCGTCTTCATATCTTTGATTGCCTTACTTATTATACTACCTTCAACTTGCACTGCTGGCCCCTCTATTGGATCGATGTGGGGGAGACTGTCTTTCTCCCATTTATTCTCCTCATTTAGTAGCCTTTCATAGTGACACTTCCAAGCTACCTTCTTATCAACGTCAGTGATGGCAAGTACACCATCATCATTACAGACACACTTCTCCCCGACAATATCACGATTTTCCTTGACACATTGCCTAGCAATCCTGAATACCTCACGTTTTTGGTCCTCGCGTTGTAGAACATGCTTGAACTTTCTTTCCTCTGCTTCCCTTCTTGCGAAGTACACTTGTCTCCTAGCTTCCCACCTGGCTACTTGATAGTCTTCTCTACTTCTCCCATCCCGCCATACTTTCCAAGCCTGCATTTTGGCCTTGATCGACTCCTCCACCTTACTATTCCACCACCAATTTACTCTCCTCCTGCCTATAAGTCTGCTCCAGCTACAGATTTCATCTGTCGCCTTCAGCAGGTTTGCTTTCAGGAATTCCCACTGTTCCTCTATATTGTACGACTCTAATTGTTCTTCCTTACTGTCAAAAGCATCAAGTAATATGCTTTTAAATTTATTACTGGCTGTGGGGTCCTTTAACTTCCATATTTTTCTCCTGAGGATAATCCTCCTCTGTTGTCGAGTACATCTCGTCCTAACTATGAGGTCGCTAACTATGAGGCTATGTTGGGAGTTGCATTCTTCATGGGGGGGGGGGGGGGATTTAGTGTTTACAACAGACACCCTGTCACGTCTTCTTGTAAGGATATAATCTACCTGGCTGGTGTGTTCCCCTGATCTATAGGTGATCAAGTGATCGTCTCGTTTTTTGAAGTTTGTGTAACAGATAGTTAGGTTATTTGCGTCACAGAATTCCAGGAATCTGGAGCCATTCCTCATTTCTAGTACCAAACCCATAGCCTCCATGGATTCCGTCATAGCCGTCACAGTGTTGTCCAACGTGACCATTTAGGTCGCCAGCAATAATTATATAGTCACTGTCGGTTAGTTGGGAGGTAGTGAGTATTAACGACTCATAGAATCTGTCTTTTATAATGCCAGGCAGTCCGGATTGGGGTGCAATCGTAGATATTATTGTCACAGTAGTTCTATTAAGGACAAGTCTTATTTTAATTATTCTGTCATTCACTCTATTTACGTCTATTATCTTATCTACCCATTTTTCTGGTAGCATGATTCCTACTCCACCCAACCCATTGTCATTTCCGACCCAGAAAAGCTTATAGCATCGTTTTTTACCCACAATGAATCTAGCAGACCCACCCTCCACCTGGTCTCTTGAATACAGCAAACATCAACCTCCTTACACTCAAGCATTTCTACAACCTCGTTAGAGCGACCTTTTAAAGTACCTATATTCATGATACCAACTCTGAAGTTTTGGATTGCGTTTGGTGGGTGGGAAGGATGGGGCACAGGGAGGGGTGAGGGGATGGGTTTATGTTAGCCATCCGTGGCCGAAATAAAGAGGAGGAGTCCTTGCATTCTCGTCCGGCAGCATGAGGTGAATTTGTCTTTATCTTTGGCATTGTCACTGAGTGTCCAGATTTTTCAGACTCTCCAGAATTCCGTAGTCCATCCATCATATCGAAAGGCATCCAGGTCTAAACTTAAGAAGTGATAACATAGGCTGCTGACTTATGATTGGTCCAAGTAATAATGGTGGCGAGTGCGTGCGGGAGGGGGAATCTGGGGTAGTTAGCGAGGTTATGAAATAAAATCCACGAATTTTGGCCATAATCGAACGAGCATATAACTGTAATAAGAGAAGAATTATGTGATTTTAAAATACAAGAAGATTATTTTGAATGATCAGACAGAATTATCGAATAGCATTATATATATATATATATATATATATATATATATATATATATATACATACATATATATACATAAATATATATATATATATATATATATATATATATATATATATATATATATATATATATATATATATATATATATATACACATATGTATACATACATATATATTTCTTTTCTCCACGTTTCTCTCTCTCTCCGTCTTTTTACTTCTCCTTAACACGACTTACTAAAATAAACAAACCACTATCCTGATGTCTTCCAAAAGTAACGGTTGCATTTTGAAAGGGTACGTCAATGTTTATTTATAAAACTGGTATATATTGTATTTTGTCTGATGAAGGCATACCATAATTTAACTTGAAATATGTATAATGAAATAAATATGGTTTTATAAATATAGTTTCCATTTGTTAATATCGAATATATATATATATATATATATATATATATATGTGTTTATGTATGTATGTATGTATATATACATGTCAGGTCACCAGTTGGTGCTACTGGTAACATGTATCCCAGTACAACCTGTCTCATGGTCGGGTCGTTGGCGACTAAACTGGCAACCCCACCAAGGTTTCTTGGTGAGGAGGGTGACTTTGGACATCCTGCAGGACTAAAAACAAAAGCTGTCAAAGGACAAAGGAGCTCTTAAGAGTCAATGGTCATCCAAAATCACCGGGAGAGATGACCTCTTAGCCTTTGTCAAGCCAGAATTCTAGGAGAAGGAAAACTCTGATATAACACCTGCAACTCTGATGGTACCCAATGATGTAGACTTGTTCTTTTTGGTAAATATCATCTTGGTTAAGAGAGTGGGACTGGCTTTGTGCAGTGCCTTAGCTCACTATAAAAGCTTCACGGCACAGGCATTGCTTTATATCTGGAGATCTCTCTGCACTTGTCATCACATGGTACCATGCGCCCAGCACTATGTGTCAATAATTGTCACAAGTGTAGTGTTTGTACCAGAGTTTTCAAGTCGCTGGCTGGACTAAAAAGTCACACTCGTTCAGCGCATCGGTAGGGGTTCTCCTACATGAATATAAAGTAGTGGCCATACTCAAACACGAGATGGCAGCCACCATATATATATATATATATATATATATATATATATATATATGACAACACACACAAAAGCAAGATGCCGCAGGACAGAACAAAGGAGAGGCACAAAAACAAAGAAAAGAATCCCCAGTCACTGAAGAGGTCACAGAATGTGTGACGAAAGAACTTTGACAATATATGCACAATATTCTGGTTGTGGAACCTACTAACCAACCGGAAATTTATAAATTCTTAAATTTATAAATTTAATTTATAATAAATTGAAGTGAATGCAACTGGTGCGTGTGTTTCTTATTGGCAACATAACCCTCCCAAAGCATAACAATATATATCTATATATATATATATATACATATATATATATATATATATATATATATATATATATATATATATATATATATATATATATATATATATACACTTCGTTTTTGAATTTGTTTTGCAAGATTTCTTATCTGAAAATCTGTGTTGAAACAGATATTGTTTTACTATGTGACGAGGTTTGACAATATATAAACAACCGTCCTGTTATCTAACCAACCGGAAATTTATAATAAATTGAAGGGAAAACCAACAGGTGCGTGTGTTTTTATTGGCAGCATGACCCTCCCAAAGTATAACAATATATATATATATCACTTCCCCACATCGCTCTCTTTACACACACACATGTATATATATATGTATATATATACAGGGTGTTCCAAAAAATGTATACACACTTCAACAGCATTCTAATAAATATTGCCTGTACAGGTAATCAAAGTGTATATACATTTTGGGGGGACACTCTGTGTATATATACATCACTTCCCCACATTTTTCTCTTTTTACACACACACACACACACATATATATATATATATATATCCATCATCATCATCATCTATATATATATAAGTTGTAGTGCACCTGAGCACTGTACACAATATTTTCATTATTATATATTCACACACACACACACACACACATAATCAGTTCCACAGTGACATATACAGGTACTTATGTTTCGTTTGGTTGTTTAGCCCATCTCATTCAGCATGTCATGAAAAAATTATCCTTGAGATTACCTGCCGTAAGAATTCTTTAACTACTGTCTAAAATCACCAAAGATGGACGCCATTTTTTCATTATTATTTCTACTTTTGGCACAAGGCCAGCAATTATACCAGTGCATTACTGGTACTTTATTTTATTGACCCCGTAAGGATGAAAGGCAAAGTCAACCTCGGCGGGATTTGAACTCAGATCGTGAAGGGACGTAACTATACTGGAAAACATGGCGTCCGACCCTCTACAGATACTGCGAATCCACCGCAGTAGGAGAATTTACATAATGAAAGCTATACTTATTTTCACAAGAGAAGACGTTTCTCGCCCACCACAAAGTAGGTGAGAGATGTCCCCGTTGGGCGCGGGGAATGGACAGGTCTCTACTTCCAATGAACAATGTGGATGATACAGAAGAACGATATCAACAAAAGTTTTAAGTAATCCAATATCGTAATATCATACTAATCTCAAAATATTCTGTTTAAAAGGAATATAAAACACGATGGATTCCATGATATTATTGTTTTAAAGAATTCTCTAAGACAATGATACCGAAATAATCTGTTTTAAACAATTATGTTATACAATGACAATATAATCTTCGTTTAAAAGACCTCTGTAACACAATGACAAGGCAAGTCATATATATAAGCTATTTAGGAAGTAAAAACCAGTTTTCTATATATGTATATATATGTGTGTATGTACACACACACCCATATATATATGTGTGTGTGTGTGTGTGTGTATTTATGTCAATAATCAGTGTTGGATGATCCAAGCAATCAACCAATGATGGTGTAATCACATGTATTTTCAATATGAAGAATATATATATATATATATAGAAAAATGTATGACCCAGACGGCTGAGTTCAAGCCGTTTCGACGGCTATTTCTGGAAATACCCACTCTACTACCCTAAGTATTGAGTACTCTGGTGCGTTATGGTCCATCTGGTTCCTTACCACAACTCCTTCGTTATATATATATATATATATATATATATATATATATATAGAGAGAGAGAGAGAGATATGTATAGAAACACGGTATGTTTACAGTGTGTGTGTGTGTGTGTAGTAAACAACGAAAACATTTGTCTGGCCTCAAAAATACCTGTTCTTTTACTTCACCCGTTTCACATAGAACGGTTTTTCAAAAGTTTTTTCATGATTAATTTGCTAGTTTTTCATTTGTAATCTTATTGTCACTTATGTTCTTGTTAAAACACGGGATGCAACTGGTAATATTTTTGCCCTTTATGTTGAAGGAAAAAAATTCGCTCCATGACAAGAGACGTAACTCTGGTCCGACTAAGCATCAAATGTTATGTATGTAAAGTGTTAAATTTTGATCTAATAATTTGGTCTAATAATATTTTCTATAAAAAACGTTTCTTTGCCAATGTGTTTTTCTTCTAATGTTGACCGGCAAGACATTGAAATTTGGTAAAGTTTTCCCTCCACATTCCCCTATATGTAGACTAAAAGGGATCTTTCTCGGGTATGGATCTCTGATTTGTTGGGAGTGAACTGTCACTCTTTGTCGGGGTGTAAGTCCTGTTTGGCAATGTAGCATTCGTGGCAACCTTTACATATTATAATATATATTAAATTCTCTGAGTTGTACAGGAAGTCATTTTTAATTTTGAAAATGTGACCTTTGAAGTAATTCGTGGCCTTCTAATAGGTAGTTGTATATCCCGCAGTTGGGTCAGGTTCTTTAATTTCGGTTTGCAGTTTTGCAATTTTAGAATCTTTTTCAGTTATTAGGTTGTAATTATTAGAATGTCTACGAAGGGAAGTTTTTCGTTACTGAAATCCACAGTTAATTGGATGTTAGGGTTGGTATTTGAAATGTCTTTAGTTTGTCAAGATTTTCCTTCCACAGAATAAAACAGTCACCCAGATATCTTTTCTACTTTTCTTTTATATAACAACTGAATTCCCTCTCATAAACTGCTGAGGTTTGATTGTAGATTTGTAATTCATGGTATTTTATGACTAAATTGATGTATGTTGATGCAATGTTCCTATGGCCAGTGGCGAACTGGCCAGGTTGCCCAATGGGAAGTGGGCCACAGGGGGGGCCATGGGAGCATTGCAGGCCCACTGTAGTATTTTAGGGGCCAATGCTTTGCTTTCAAAAATACTTCAAATCTAAAAGAAAGAAAAATAAAAAAAAATAAAATAAAACAATTAAGCAAAGTATTTGATCAAAACCAAAATATACGATAGTGTAAATAGCTGGAATCAGTGGCTGTACATTCTACTAAATCTAAAGTTTAGTGTATTCATTGATGCATGGAAACATAGATATATACACACACACACACACACACACACACACACACACACACACACACACACACACATATATATATATATATATATATATATATATATATATATATATATACTTACACACGAACTACTGACCAAATAATTGTTTCTACTTTTGGCACAAGACCAGCAATTACCCAAGTGCATTACTGGTACTTTATTTTATCGACCCCGTAAGGATGAAAGGCAAAGGGAACCTCGGTGGGATTTGAACTCAGACTATAAAGAGGTGTAAATCTATGCTGCAAAGCATGGCGTCCTACCTTCTACCAAAACTGCCAATCCCCCATAATATTTGGTATCAATGGGTTAAAGACATCTGTCAAATCCATTAGTGGTGAAGGTGGTATATATATACATATATATATATGAACAAAATTAGAGCAAGAAGACAGGACTGTCCGTCATCAGTGATCTTCCAGCCATCATCGGTATTTATTCGCATTAAAGACCATATACCTCAGGCTGGTGCGAGCAATAACTAAAAAAAGTTATTGGGACAGGTAGAATTGGGTGAGAAAGCGAGACGTGTAAACAAACAGAGATGGTAATGCAACGGAAAGAGAGGAAGATGAGAAACAAGTCCGTGATATCTGTAACTTAAGTTCGAGCAAATCGTGGACAAGGAGAGACAGACCCTGTGAAATGTGAGCGAGAAAAGGATTTCACACAGGTCACATGGGAGGAAGTGAGAGAAGGGGAGTAGCAGAGAATGAGTAAGTGAGTGAGTGAAAGTGTGGGGACTTTCACTCACTCACTCTCTGCTACTCCACTTCTTCTCTCACTTCCTCCCGTCTGACCTGTGTGAAATCCTTTTTTCGCTCACATTTCACAAAACTGTCTAACCGATAAGGAACTAGATTATCTCACTAAAATTGGTGAGATAGTCTAGTTCCTTATCGGTTAGACAGTTTTGGAATGGATGTAGTAAATAATGGTTTCATCACATTGTGAAGTTATTCTTCTTTAAATTCTTTATAGTATGCAAGGTGTTTGTGTAGTGTTTTGTGTCAATAATGACAACAGCAACTCCTTTAATGGCATCTTTTATGACAATATTTTTGTCGCATTGGCAAAGAAATGTTTTTTAGTAGAAACTTTTAGACCAAAACTTGACGCGTTACATATATAACCTTTACTGTCTGGTCGGGCCAGAGTTACATCTCTTGTCAAAAAGTGTTTCTTTTCCTCAACATAAGGGACAAAAATAAAAACATTTGCATCCCTTGCTTTAGGTGAAACTGGTACAAAACTATTCCTTTTGATACAAGAAAAACTATTTTCGTTGTTCATTACACATGTGGCATATAACTACAAATGTATTCCTTTTGATGTAAAACATTTTTTCACGTTACATTGTATAAAATAAAAACACACTAGCTGCGTTTCCAAACCTTTATCATTTTTCTTATATATATGCACACACATAAACACAGATACACACACATAAACACACAGATTCACATACAAAAATACACGCATACAAATGCACACACACAAACGTACACACATAGAAATGCACACACACATACACATGCACAAATGCACACACAAACAAACGCATATAATCGTACACACACACACACACACACAAACACACACTTATCTAACCCATACTAGCAAAAAAAATGGATGTTAAACGAAGATGATGATGATGACACTCACACAAAAACATAAGCACACACACAAAAACACACATACACACACACAGGCTGTCATTCTCTTAGAAATTCTAGTGACAATAAATGGTTAGTTGGCGACATTCCAAGATTGTAATGCTTTGTTATATAATAGGTTCCATAACTATCTGGAGTTTGGAATTCTTCAGAATATGACAATATAAAAGACAGGAACCAGGTTTAAAGTATTACATTAACAAATGAATATCTCGCTTAATGAGATCCTGAAATATATTTTTATGGACAAAATTATAATTGCAAACTATTGTTTAATGTAGAAAAGCTACTTGTTTAAAAAAATACATCATCATCTTCATATATATATATATATATATATATATATATATATATATATGTATATGTATATATATATATATATATATATATATATGTATATGTATATATATATATATATATATATATATATATATATATATATGTATATATATATATATATATATATATATATATATATATATATATACATATATATATATATATATATATATATATATATATGAAGATGATGATGTATTTTTTTAAACAAGTAATTTTCCTACATTAAACAATAGTTTGCAATTATAATTTTGTCCATAAAAATATATTTCAGGATCTCATTAAGCGAGATATCCATTTGTTAATGTAATACTTTAAACCTGGTTCCTGTCTTTTTCGTTTATTTTGTGTCTTTACTGGATCTTTTTTCTGTTTCTCTCTTGTGATCCTGTCTCTATTTTGTACCCCTGAAGAAGAGCTTAAGCCCAACACGTCCAACTTTCTTTACTCTTTCCAATATAAAGCGTGAAACTAATAAGACATTTTGGACCTTTTTGTCTCCTTGAAATATATATATATATATATATATATATATATATATACCTATAGACATGAAGGCGGGCAAGGCGGCTGGGCCTTCGGAAATAGTTGCTGAAATGCTGAAAGCATCTGGAACGGTGGGACACACTATGGTCAGCCGGATAGTAAACCAAGTCATACAGAATGGTGCCATTCCGAAGGACTGGCGCAGCAGCAACATCATTAACTGCTACAAGGGTAAAGGCGATGCCCTAGATAGGGGTAACTATAAAGGCATTAAATTAATTGACCAGGTCATGAAGGTCACAGAAAAAGTAATAGCGCAACTAATCAGAGAGCGAATTGATCTAGATGAAATAGAGTTCGGGTTTGTGTCAGGTAAAAGTACCACAGACGCTCTTTTCATTGTACAACTACAGGAGAAGTACCTAGCTAAAGGTAAACCCCTATACTTAGCTTTTGTTGACATGGAGAAAGCCTTTGACAGAGTACCCCGCTCGATTATCTGGTGGGCTCTTAGAAAACTAGGTGTTGATGAATGGCTTGTGAGAGTTATACAAGCCATGTATAAAGAAACAGTCAGAAAGGTTAGAATTAACAACGAATATAGTGAAGAGTTTAGCGTAAAAGTTGGTGTTCATCAGGGCTCCGTCCATAGCCCCCTACTATTTATTATTGCCCTTCAGACTATAACAGAGGAGTTCAAGACCGGCTGCCCATGGGAACTCCTATATGCAGATGATCTAACGCTCATAGCTGAATCAATGGCTGAACTAGAGAAGAAATTCCAAACATGGAAGCATGGCCTAGAATCAAAAGGCCTTAAAGTTAACTTGTCTAAGACTAAAGTTCTAGTTTGTAGGAAGGAAAATAGGGCACCGGTCCCATCTGGGAAATGGCCATGCTCAGTGTGTAGGAAAGGAGTAGGCAGAAACTCCATTTTATGTCCCAAATGCAAAATATTGGTGCATAAAAGATGTAGTGGGATCACAGGTAAGCTAACTAAGAATATAGATTTTATATGTGGCCGGTGCTCTGGTGCAATAAGTAGCAGCAAGTGCCCACAGAATACTAGCTCATTCCATTGCACAGATGGTTCTATAGAAATAGTGGACAGCTTCCGTTACCTGGGTGACAAAATCAGCAGTGGGGGAGTGTGCTCTGAAAGTACAGTAGCTAGAGTCAGAACGGGATGGAAAAAGTTCAGAGAGCTTATACCACTATTGGCCGCTAAAGGGTTCTCTCTAAAAATGAAAGGCAGGCTGTATGATGCCTGCATACGAACAGCAATGTTACATGGCAGTGAGACCTGGGCATTGTGTGCAGAGGATATATGCAGACTGGAGAGAAACGAAGCTTACATGCTCCGCTGGATGTGTAATATGTATACGTTCTCTCGTTCTCTCTGTTTCTCTTACTTCCTTTCGTCCCCTCTGCCATGTCAGTTAACTCTTTCTCTCTACTGACCTCTTCCTCGCACTCCCACTTACTCAGTCCCTGTTTCTCCCCTTCTTTCTTCCTCCCGTTCGCTGGGAAAACGGTTTTCATTCTTTCTAACACCGGATTCACTAGCGAAAGGTCTGTTTTCTGCCTCGCTCATATATTCACACAGCTTACGCTGAAAGAATAACTATGTTGCTTGTGTTTATTTCCATCTTCGGTTAGCTTCCCCCTGTCTTGTTTACCTGTCTCACTCGCTTTACGCGCTTCTATTGTCCTAATAACTTATTTTAGTTATTATCGCTCCAACGTGAGGTATATGATTTTTAATGCGATGAAATACCCATGATCGTTTGGTAAATCACTGATGAGGGACTCATTTTATAACATGTTATCCATGTGCAACCAGCAGTATTCTTCTCACCCATATTTTTATATATATATATATATACTGGCCGAATTACCCGCGCCTTGCTGCATTTCACACATTTTTTTGTAAGAAAATGATGATTGATTTTAAATCAGTGATATAATTTATGGAGAAAACTCTGCATTTCAATATTACTCAATATAAAACGTAATGCATGAAAAATTTGAAAACATTATTTTTTGTAATATATCAGAGGGTGCTCTGAAAGTACAGTAGCTAGAGTCAGAACGGGATGGAAAAAGTTCAGAGTGCTTATACCACTATTGGCCGCTAAAGGGTTCTCTCTAAAAATGAAAGGCAGGCTGTATGATGCCTGCATATGAACAGCAATGTTGCATGGCAGTGAGACCTGGGCATTGTGTGCAGAGGATATACGCAGACTGGAGAGAAACGAAGCGTGCATGCTCCGTTGGATGTGTAATAGTAATATACGTGAACGGCAAAGCATAAAGGAACTAAGGGAGAAATTAGGAATAAGAGGTATCAGATGTTGTTTACTCGAGAGAAGACTGCGTTGGTATGGTCAAATAATTGGTATATACAAATAATTGGTATATGCAAATAATTGTAACTGTAGATCTAATAGAACCTGCCCTTTAGATAAAAAATGCTTAATCAAGGATAGCATATACTCATGCACAGTCTAGCCAACTCCACTTCACTATCTAGCTACATACACTATCTAAAAACTAAAAATAAATCCTATACACTTAAATGGGAAGTGATTATTTTGCTTCTCATTTATACTATTTTTCTGCACACAAGCTTCTTTATCATATACAAAAAATACCTTACCACTACAACCTCCATAATACTCTTGATTACCCGCTTAAAGTGCTTGTATTACATGTAACACCCTGCCGCACAATAATCATATATAAATAAGACACACGTGCATGCCCCACGTGTAACTAATGCATACAATAACTACTACAATTGACTAACAAACTATCCTCTTGCATTATCTACTTACGGGGTCGATAAAATAAAGTACCAGTAATACACTGGATAATTGCTGGCCTTGTGCCAAAAAGTAGAAACAATTATCTACGTTAACTGCCGATTGTATTTTAATTTTGCATTGATGTTGTATTTTAATTTTAATTGTGCTTTGATTCTGTTTTAATGTGATTTTGTTTTTGAATTTAAATTGCCATTCAGAAATAATATAATGAATGTCACCCCACTGTACATCAATATATACATATGTATCTGTATGTCTCTTGCGTTGGAAAGGAGGTGATGTATGTGTACAAACATTGAAAAATGCTCCGAAGACTCCAAGCCTCGGTTTGGATGAAACAATTGTAAGTGAATAAATGCTTTGAACATAGCTTTGATTCCTATGAATTCTATATAACTGCTCTGTAGAACAACTGATGTTATTACATTGAGCTATTTATCTTACTGGTAATAAGGTAGTAAGAAATTACTGTCTTTCACTGTTTAGGGTTTAAAATATATATAACTATAAAAAGTTTTAGTATATACATAACCATAAATAGTATCTTTAATACTATATATATATATATATATACAATGATATTAAATAAATGGAAACTATATTTATAAAACCATATATATTTTATTATATATATTTCAAGGGTAACCAAGACAACATTGGTACGCTTTCATACCTTATCGGTTGGAAATTCACTATCCAGTGAATTTCCAACTGATAAGGTATGATTTTCATGGGTATGTCTCTATTTATAAAACAAACTTTGTATTTTATCTGATGAAAGTGTACCAATGTTGTCTTGGTTGCCCTTGAAATATATATAATAAAATAAATATGGTTTTATAAATATAGTTACCATTTATTTAATACCATTGAATATTTACTCCAGTAACTTGTTGAGTGCTCTAAATCAGTTATAAACTTTTATGTTTGTCAGACTTCCAACAAATTAAATACAACTTCTACTTCTATATATATATATATATATATATATATATATATATATATATATATATATATATATATATATATATATATATATATATATATATATATATATATATATATATATATATATATATATATATATATATATATATATATATATATATATATATATATATATATATATATGGAGGCACATGGCTTAGTGGTTAGAGCATTGCCCTTGCAATCGAAAGGTTGTGAGTTCAATTCTCAGACCGGGTGATGTGTTGTTTCCTTGAGCAAGACACTTTATTTCACATTGCTCCAGTTTACTCAGCTGTAGATCTAATAGAACTGGGGTCCCTATCATTCACTGCAAAGTGGTCGTGGAGGTGCCACGGCAAAAAAGCACCCAGCACTCACTGTAAATGAGGTTGGTGTTAGGAAGGGCATCCAGCTGTAGAAATCAAGCCACCATCAGTTCCCGTCCCACCCTTGCAAGCAAGGAAAAAGCGGACGTAAAATGAAATGATGATATATATATATATATATATATAGAGAGAGAGAGAGAGAGACATGTGATGACATATGATGCATTTCTATATCAGGTTTCCCACAGAAGGCATTAGTCCAGCCAATATTGAGGTAGAAGACACTTGCCCATGTTGCCAAGCAAAATGGATGAACTTGAAACCACGAATCTAGCTTTCAATAAGTTTAGAAACTGTGCCAAAACTGGAATGTAGACATCAGGCATAATCTCTCAACCTAGCGAAGGGGGGTGGGGGTGGGGGTGTAGTATTTCTGAATATGAACTAACATGGACTGTAACAACACATCCCAACCCATTATAGCAGGAAAAGCAATGTAAAATAACAATGATGAGGATATATCTATATCAATCAATCTTACCCCTCCCCCCCCCTCTCTCACACTCACTATATATATATATATATATAATTATCACCATCATTTTAGGTCCACTTTTCCACACATGCATGAGTTGGACACACATATATAATTTAAACCACAATGATACATATGCACACACTCACACAGAAACACACACACACACAGAAACACACACACACAGACACACACACACAGACACACACACACAGGCACAGAAACACACACACACACGCACACACAGACACAGAAACACACAGACACAGAAACACACACACACAGACACAAACACACAGACACAGACAGACAGAAACACACACACACACACAGAAACACACACACACAGAAACACACACACAGACACATAAACACACACACACAGACACAAACACAAACACACACACACACACACAGAAACACACACAGAAACACACAGACAGAAACTCACAGACACAGACACACACACACAGACACAGAAACACACAGACAGAAACAGACAAACACAAACACACACACACACAGACAGACACAGAAACACACACACACAGACACAGAAACACACACACACACAGACACAGAAACACACAGACAGAAACAGACACAAACACAAACACACACACACACAGAAACACACAGACACAGAAACACACAGACAGAAACAGACACAAACACAAACACACACAGAAACACACAGACACAGAAACACACACACAGACACAGAAACACAGACAGAAACACACACACACAAACACAAACACACACAGAAACACACACACACAGACAGAAACACACACACACAAACACACACAGACACAGAAACACACACACAGACACAGAAACACACAGACAGAAACACACACACACAAACACAAACACACACAGACACACACACACACAGAAACACAGACAGAAACACACACACACAAACACACACAGACACAGCCACATTGTCACTGATACCCAAGACACAAATGGTTCATTAATATTAAAGAAATTCAATTCCCAAGCAAAATGATTAATTCTGTTCATTAACCATTTTTATTATTTTTTATTTTATTTTATTTTTTCTTGTTTTTCTTCTTTGATCATTGGCAGACATTTTGGCATTAAGTTATAGTCATTACTGAAAGATAAAAACTGTTTATAAAAATGAGGAACCTAGTTGAATGGGGAAGGAACATGGCATGAGCCCTTCACTCCAGATGGCGCTTTAGGAATACCATTGTGGCAATTTAAACCTGGCTAAGACCCATCTCTCCCCCTCTCTCTCTCTCTCTCTCTCGCGCGCTTTCTCATTCTCTATTTCATTTTTTGGTTTCCAAAGAGAAAAATAGAGAGTGAGAAAAGGGAGAGAGAGAAAGAGTGATGAGAAAGCAAGAGAGTGAAAAAGAGCAAGTAGGAAAGGGAGAGAGAGAGTGAGAAAAGAAGAGAAAGAAAGGGAGAGTGTGAGAAAAGAGAGAGAGAGTGAGAAAAAATAGAGTGAGGGAGGAGGAGGAAGAATTACTGTGAATTACTAGAGTACCCAGAATTTTCTGAAGTCCTTCCCCTTCCCTGGGTAACAGACGTGGGTATGTGCAGCAATGGAATCGTAATGGTCAAGATTAGTGAAAACAACCCCAAACAGATCATCTGAACAGTTGTGATAACAATAGAAAATACTAACAGCCACATCTTCCAGAAACCAAACAATACCTTCAAACAGGCCACTCGGAACCCACCACATTAATCTACTTCTCAACTAGTTAGAAGGCAGCACTTTCCTCTCTTTTTTTTCTCTTCAGGTGAAACCTGAAAAAGTTAATCAGAGTTTCACCATCCCCCTCCCACTTATTCATTTTTCAGATTCCCTCTTTCCCCACTTGTTAAATTTTGCTAATCTATCTAATATTATTGTAAGTGATTCATATTGATACAGCAGCTGGAGAATCTAATAATAATTTTATTTTACATTAAAAAAAACATTATATATGGCAAAAAAAAGAGCATTACAAGAAATGCCATATTTATAAACGTACACTATTACCGACTACCCCACCTTGTTTATACCCCCCCCCCTTATGAGAATTTAAGCAAATATCCACCCCCAACCCCTCGCTTACTCCAGCCCCCTATTATTTGTGGCCCAAGAGTACCTCTCAACAAACTGGTTGGAAGGCAGCACATCTCTCTCCAGCCTGATTTTTCATTTCAGGTAAAACCTAAAGAACTTAATCAGGGCTTTGCTGAAGAAGAAAGGGCTTGTCTTCAATCTTTTCAAAAGCATCTACCACACAACCTCTATCACCATGGCCACCAGGCTGTGCTTGCTCCTTATAGGAAGAAGGCGAGGTGATAATAAAAAATGTAACAGTAAAATGATGTGCAATGATAATGGTGGTAATGAGTGTAGATTGGCTTCACTGGCCGAAATGGTGGAGACTTTCAAGGTGTTTAATATAAAGCTAAACTGTTTTGGCAAATGTCCACCCAACAAATAAGCAATTTTATCTGGCCATGTGATATAAATAGAAACCTATTGCTGGCGTGAGGTGAAACTACTGAACTATTGACCCCAAAACCACAAGATCAAACCTTACACCAAAGTTAATGAGGAACATTTCTCTATTTGCCAGGTCAAACATAATTACTAATCAAATTTCAAGATGGCAAAATATTTAAAATTGAAATTATTTTGTTGCAGGTATCTGTTAAACCCATCACTTATTTGCTGTATTTATGATGGTGGAATAAACAAGGGAGTATGTGAAACTTGGTACAGAACAAATATCACAAGTTCATTTGAAAACATCATATTTTTTTCACCAATTTGTTCACATCTTTTAGCCATATAAATATTGGTCAAAGAAAGACATTGACCTCATTCATAGAATAATATAGTGTCCTCATACATTACATAATACAGTAATCTCATACATTACATAATACAGTAATCTCATACATTACATAGTACAGTAATCTCATACATTACATAATACAGTAATCTCATACATTACATAATACAGTAATCTCATACATTACATAATACAGTAATCTCATACATTACATAATACAGTAATCTCATACATTACATAATACAGTAATCTCATACATTACATAATACAGTAATCTCATACATTACATAATACAGTAACATCATACATTACATAGTACAGTAACATCATACATTACATAATACAGTAATCTCATACATTACATAATACAGTAACATCATACATTACATAATAAAGTAACATCATACATTACATAGTACAGTAACATCATACATTACATAGTACAGTAACATCATACACTACATAATACAGTAACATCATACATTACATAATACAGTAACATCATACATTACATAATACAGTAATCTCATACATTACATAATACAGTAACATCATACATTACATAATACAGTAACATCATACATTACATAATACAGTAACATCATACATTACATAACACAGTAATCTCATACATTACATAATACAGTAACATCATACATTACATAATACAGTAACATCATACATTACATAGTACAGTAACATCATACACTACATAGTACAGTAACATCATACATTACATAATACAGTAATCTCATACATTACATAATACAGTAATCTCATACATTACATAATACAGTAACATCATAAATTACATAATACAGTAATCTCATACATTACATAATACAGTAACATCATACATTACATAATACATTAACATCATACATTACATAATACAGTAACATCATACATTACATAGTACAGTAACATCATACACTACATAGTACAGTAACATCATACATTACATAATACAGTAACATCATACATTACATAATACAGTAACATCATACATTACATAGTACAGTAACATCATACCCTACATAATACAGTAACATCATACATTACATAATACAGTAACATCATACATTACATAGTACAGTAACATCATACATTACATAGTACAGTAACATCATACATTACATAGTACAGTAACATCATACATTACATAGTACAGTAACATCATACATTACATAGTACAGTAACATCATACATTACAAAGTACAGTAACATCACACATTACATAATACAGTAACACCATACATTACATAATAGAGTAACATCATACATTACATAATACAGTAACATCATACATTACATAATACAGTAAGCTCATACATTACATAATACAGTAATCTCATACATTACATAATACAGTAACATCATACATTACATAGTACAGTAACATCATACATTACATAGTACAGTAACATCATACACTACATAATACAGTAACATCATACATTACATAATACAGTAAGCTCATACATTACATAATACAGTAATCTCATACATTACATAATACAGTAACATCATACATTACATAATACAGATACAGTAATCTCATACATTACATAATACAGTAACATCATACATTACATAATACAGTAACATCATACATTACATAGTACAGTAACATCATACACTACATAGTACAGTAACATCATACATTACAGAATACAGTAAGCTCATACATTACATAATACAGTAAGCTCATACATTACATAATACAGTAATCTCATACATTACATAATACAGTAACATCATACATTACATAATACAGTAACATCATACATTACATAGTACAGTAATATCATACATTACATAGTACAGTAATATCATACATTACATAGTACAGTAACATCATACACTACATAATACAGTAATCTCATACATTACATAATAGAGTAACATCATACATTACATAATACAGTAACATCATACATTACATAATAGAGTAATATCATACATTACATAATACGGTAACATCATACATTACATAATAGAGTAACATCATACATTACATAATAGAGTAATATCATACATTACATAATACGGTAACATCATACATTACAAAATACAGTAACATCATACATTACATAATAGAGTAATATCATACATTACATAATACGGTAACATCATACATTACATAATACAGTAACATCATACATTACATAATACAGTAATCTCATACATTACATAATAGAGTAACATCATACATTACATAATACAGTAACATCATACATTACATAATAGAGTAATATCATACATTACATAATACAGTAACATCATACATTACATAATAGAGTAACATCATACATTACATAATACAGTAATCTCATACATTACAGAATACAGTAAGCTCATACATTACATAATACAGTAAGCTCATACATTACATAATACAGTAATCTCATACATTACATAGTACAGTAACATCATACATTACATAATAGAGTAATATCATACATTACATAATACAGTAACATCATACATTACATAGTACAGTAATCTCATACATTACATAGTACAGTAACATCATACATTACATAATAGAGTAATATCATACATTACATAATACAGTAACATCGTACATTACATAGTACAGTAATCTCATACATTACACAATACAGTAACATCATACATTACATAGTACAGTAATCTCATACATTACATAGTACAGTAACATCATACATTACATAGTACAGTAATATCATACATTACATAATACAGTAACATCATACATTACATACAGTACATAACTATCATACATTACATAGTACAGTAACATCACACATTACATATACAGTATCATAATACAGTATCATCATACATTACATAATACAGTAATCTCTAATACATTACATAATATATAGCTATGTCATACATTACATAATAAAGTAACATCATACATTACATAGTACAGTAACATCATACATTACATAATAGAGTAATCTCATACATTACATAATACAGTAATCTCATACATTACATAATATAGTAACATCATACATTACATAGTACAGTAACATCATACATTGCATAGTACAGTAATCTCATACATTACATAATACAGTAACATCATACATTACATAGTACAGCAATATCATACGTTACATAATACACTACATACCACACTACATATCACACTATATATCACACTACATACCACACTACATATCACACTACATACCACACTACATACCACACTACATACCACACTACATATCACACTACATATCACACTACATATCACACTACATATCACACTACATATCACACTACATATCACACTACATACCACACTACACATCACACTACATATCACACTACATACCACACTACATATCACATTACATATCACACTACATATCACATTACATATCACACTACATATCACAATACATATCACACTACATATCACACTACATATCACACTACATATCACACTACATATCACACTACATATCACACTACATATCACACTACATACCACACTACATATCACACTACATATCACATTACATATCACACTACATATCACAATACATATCACACTACATATCACACTACATATCACACTACATATCACATTACATACCACACTACATATCACACTATATATCACACTACATATCACACTATATATCACACTACATACCACACTACATATCACACTACATATCACACTACATATCACACTACATATCACACTACACATCACACTACATATCACACTACATATCACACTACATATCACACTACACATCACACTACATATCACACTACATACCACACTACATATCACACTACATATCACACTACATACCACACATCACATTACATATCACACTACATACCACACTACACATCACATTACATATCACACTACATATCACATCACACTACATACCACACTACACATCACATTACATATCACACTACATATCACACTACATATCACACTACATACCACACTACATATCACACTACATATCACACTACATATCACACTACATACCACACTACATATCACACTACATATCACATTACATATCACACTACATATCACATTACATATCACACTACATATCACAATACATACCACACTACACATCACACTACATATCACACTACATATCACACTACATATCACACTACATATCACACTACATATCACACAACATATCACACTACATATCACACTACACATCACACTACATATCACACTACATATCACACTACACATCACACTACATATCACACTACATATCACACTACATATCACACTACATATCACACTACACATCACACTACATATCACACTACATACCACACTACATACCACACTACATACCACACTACATATCACACTACATACCACACTACATACCACACTACATATCACACTACATATCACATTACATATCACACTACATATCACACTACATATCACACTAAATATCACAATACATACCACACTACACATCACACTACATACCACACTACATATCACACTGCATATCACACTAAATACCACACTACATACCACACTACATATCACACTACATATCACACTACATATCACACTACATACCACACTACATATCACACTAAATATCACACTACATATCACACTACATACCACACTACATACCACACTACATATCACACTACATATCACACTACATACCACACTACATATCACACTACATATCACACTACATATCACACTACATACCACACTACATACCACACTACATATCACACTACATATCACACTACATACCACACTACATGTCACACTACATATCACACTACATATCACACTACATATCACACTACATATCACACTACATATCATACTAAATATCACACTACATACCACACTACATATCACACTACATATCACACTACATATCACACAACATACCACACTACATACCACACTACATACCACACTACATATCACACTACATATCATACTACATATCACACTACATACCACACTAAATATCACACTACATATCACACTACATACCACACTACATATCACACTACATATCACACTACATATCACACTACATATCACACTACATATCACACTACATACCACACTACATATCACACTACATATCACACTACATATCACACTACATACCACACTACATACCACACTACATATCACACTACATATCACACTACATACCACACTACATGTCACACTACATATCACACTACATATCACACTACATATCACACTACATATCACACTACATATCATACTAAATATCACACTACATACCACACTACATATCACACTACATATCACACTACATATCACACAACATACCACACTACATACCACACTACATACCACACTACATATCACACTACATATCATACTACATATCACACTACATACCACACTAAATATCACACTACATATCACACTACATACCACACTACATATCACACTACATATCACACTACATATCACACAACATACCACACTACATACCACACTACATACCACACTACATATCACACTACATATCATACTACATATCACACTACATACCACACTAAATATCACACTACATATCACACTACATACCACACTACATATCACACTACATACCACACTACATATCACACTACATACCACGCTACATATCACACTACATATCACACTACATACCACACTACATATAACACTACATACCACACTACATACCACACTACATATCACACTACATATCACACTACATATCACACTACATACCACACTACATATCACACTACATATCACACTACATACCACACTACATATCACACTACATATCACACTACATATCACATTACATATCACACTACATATCACACTACATATCACACTACATACCACACTACATACCACACTACATACCACACTACATATCACACTACATATCACACTACATATCACACTACATATCATACTACATATCACACTGCATATCACACTAAATACCACACTACATATCACACTACATATCACACTACATATCACACTACATATCACACTACATATCACACTACATATCACACTACATATCACACTACATATCACACTACATATCACAATACATATCACACTACATACCACACTACATATCACACTACATATCACACTACATACCACACTACATATCACACTACATATCACACTACATATCACACTACATATCATACTACATATCACACTACATATCACACTACATACCACACTACACATCACACTACATATCACACTACATATCACACTACATATCACACTACATATCACACTACATATCACACTACATATCACACTACATATCACACTACATACCACACTACATATCACACTACATATCACACTACATACCACACTACATACCACACTACATATCACACTACATATCACACTACATACCACACTACATACCACACTACATATCACACTACATATCACACTACATACCACACTACATACCACAATACATATCACAATACATACCACACTACATATCACACTACATATCACACTACATACCACACTACATACCACACTACATATCACACTACATATCACACTACATATCACACTACATACCACACTACATATCACACTACATATCACACTACATATCACACTACATACCAAACTACATACCACACTACATATCACACTACATATCACACTACATATCAATACATATCACACTACATATCATACTACATATCACACTACATACCACACTACATATCACACTACATATCACACTACATATCACACTACATACCACACTACATATCACACTACATACCACACTACATACCACACTACATATCACACTACATATCACACTACATACCACACTACATACCACACTACATATCACACTACATATCACACTACATATCACACTACATATCACACTACATATCACACAACATACCACACTACATATCACACTACATATCACGCTACATACCACGCTACATATCACACTACATATCACACTACATATCACACTACATACCACACTACATATCACACTACATACCACACTACATATCATACTACATATCACACTACATATCACACTACATATCACACTACATATCACACTACATATCACACAACATACCACACTACATATCACACTACATATCACGCCACATACCACGCTACATATCACACTACATATCACACTACATATCACACTACATACCACACTACATATCACACTACATACCACACTACATATCATACTACATATCACACTACATACCACACTACATATCACACTACATATCACACTACATATCACACTACATACCACACTACATATCACACTACATATCACACTACATATCACACTACATACCACACTACATACCACACTACATATCACACTACATATCACACTACATATCACACTACATACCACACTACATACCACACTACATATCACACTACATATCACACTACATACCACACTACATGTCACACTACATATCACACTACATATCACACTACATATCACACTACATATCACACTACATATCATACTAAATATCACACTACATACCACACTACATATCACACTACATATCACACTACATATCACACAACATACCACACTACATACCACACTACATACCACACTACATATCACACTACATATCATACTACATATCACACTACATACCACACTAAATATCACACTACATATCACACTACATACCACACTACATATCACACTACATATCACACTACATATCACACAACATACCACACTACATACCACACTACATACCACACTACATATCACACTACATATCATACTACATATCACACTACATACCACACTAAATATCACACTACATATCACACTACATACCACACTACATATCACACTACATACCACACTACATATCACACTACATACCACGCTACATATCACACTACATATCACACTACATACCACACTACATATAACACTACATACCACACTACATACCACACTACATATCACACTACATATCACACTACATATCACACTACATATCAATACATATCACACTACATATCATACTACATATCACACTACATACCACACTACATATCACACTACATATCACACTACATATCACACTACATACCACACTACATATCACACTACATACCACACTACATATCATACTACATATCACACTACATACCACACTACATATCACACTACATATCACATCTACCCCTATTCCAATAGCACCACACATTACATGTTATTTTGACACCACACATGATATTATACAATAACCATATATATTATATAATACACCTCACACCTCACATATTGCACTGACCTCACACATTACACAGTAAACTGACCTCACACATTACACAATAAACTGACCTCACACATTACACAGTAAACTGACCTCACACATTACACAATAAACTGACCTTACACATTACACTGACCTCACACATTACACATTACACTGACCTCACACATTACACATTACACTGACCTCACACATTACACATTACACTGACCTCACACATTACACAGTAAACTGACCTCACACATTACACATTACACTGACCTCACACATTACACAGTAAACTGATCTCACACATTACACATTACACTGACCTCACACATTACACATTACACTGACCTCACACATTACACATTACACTGACCTCACACATTACACAGTAAACTCACCTCACACATTACACAGTAAACTCACCTCACACATTACACATTACACTGACCTCACACATTACACAGTAAACTGACCTCACACATTACACAGTAAACTGACCTCACACATTACACAGTAAACTGACCTCACACATTACACAGTAAACTGACCTCACACATTACACATTACACTGACCTCACACATTACACATTACACTGACCTCACACATTACACAGTAAACTCACCTCACACATTACACATTACACTGACCTCACACATTACACATTACACTGACCTCACACATTACACAGTAAACTGACCTCACACATTACACAATAAACTGACCTCACACATTACACAGTAAATTGACCTCACACATTACACATTACACTGACCTCACACATTACACATTACACTGAGCTCACACATTACACAGAAAACTGACCTCACACATTACACATTACACTGACCTCACACATTACACATTACACTGACCTCACACATTACACATTACACTGACCTCACACATTACACAGTAAACTGACCTCACACCTTACACATTACACTGATCTCACACATTACACAGTAAACTGACCTCACACCTTACACATTACACTGACCTCACACATTACACAGTAAACTGACCTCACACCTTACACATTACACTGACCTCACACATTACACATTACACTGACCTCACACATTACACATTACACTGACCTCACACATTACACATTACACTGACCTCACACATTACACATTACACTGACCTCACACATTACACTGTAAACTGACCTCACACATTACACATTACACTGACCTCACACATTACACATTACACTGACCTCACACACTACACAGTAAACTCACCTCACACATTACACATTACACTGACCTCACACATTACACATTACACTGACCTCACACATTACACAGTAAACTGACCTCACACATTACACAGTAAACTGACCTCACACATTACACATTACACTGACCTCACACATTACACATTACACTGACCTCACACATTACACATTACACTGACCTCACACATTACACAGTAAACTGACCTCACACCTTACACATTACACTGACCTCACACATTACACAGTAAACTGACCTCACACCTTACACATTACACTGACCTCACACATTACACATTACACTGACCTCACACATTACACATTACACTGACCTCACACATTACACATTACACTGACCTCACACATTACACATTACACTGACCTCACACATTACACAGTAAACTGACCTCACACATTACACATTACACTGACCTCACACATTACACATTACACTGACCTCACACATTACACAGTAAACTCACCTCACACATTACACATTACACTGACCTCACACATTACACATTACACTGACCTCACACATTACACATTACATGGTGGTGTTGGTGATGATGATTGTAGGGGTGGTGGTGGTGGTGGTAGCTCGGGTCATGGTGGAGGTAGCTCGGGTCATGGTGGAGGTAGTGAATGAGGTGGTAGTGGTGGTAGTAGAGGTGGTGATGGTAGTGGAGGTAGTAGTAGAGGTGGTAATGGTGATGATAGAGGTGGTGGTGGAGGTCGTGGTAGTTGGGGTCGTGGGCTGTTAATGGTGGTTAGTGATGGTAGCATGACGATGATGATGCTACTGATACTGCTGCTGATGATGATGATGCTAATGATGATGATAATGATGATGATAATATGATATGAGGATATGAAGATGATGACGTTTATCACGATGGCGATGATGATTAATTGTCATATATATATATATATATATATATACTATTTTATATATATATATATATATATATATATATATATATATATATATATATATATAGGAACAAGTAAGACCCCGACGGCTGAGCTCAAGCCGTTTCGACGGCTAATTCTGTCCAGAATTATCCGTCGAAACGGCTTGAGCTCAGCCGTCGGGGTCTTACTTGTTCCTATTACCCACTCTACTACCCTAAGTATTGAGTACTTTGGTGCGTTATGGTCTACCTGGTTACTTACCACATTTCCTTCGTTATATATATATATATATATATATATATATATATATATATATATATATATGACAATTAATATATATATATATATATATATATATATATATACTTAGCTTTTGTCGACTTGGAGAAAGGCTTCGACAGAGTCCCCCGTTCCATTATCTGGTGGGCTCTTAGAAAACTAGGTGTTGACGAATGGCTTGTGAGAGCTATACAAGCCATGTATAAAGAAACAGTCAGCAAGGTTAGAATTAACACCGAATATAGTGAAGAGTTTAGCGTAAAAGTTGGTGATCATCAGGGCTCTGTTCTTAGCCCCCTACTATTTATTATTGCCCTTCAGGCTATAACAGTGGAGTTCAAGACCGGCTGCCCATGGGAACTCCTATACGCAGATGATCTAACGCTCATAGCTGAATCAATGGCCGAGCTAGAGAAGAAATTCCAAACATGGAAGCACGGCCTAGAATCAAAAGGCCTTAAAATTAACCTGGCTAAGACTAAAGTTCTAGTTTGTAGGAAAGAAAATAAGGCGCCGGTCCTTTCCGGGAAATGGCCATGCTCAGTGTGTAGGAAAGGCGTAGGTAGAAACTCCATTTTATGTCCCAAATGCAAAGTATGGGTGCATAAAAGATGTAGTGGGATCACAGTTAAGTTAAGAACATAGATTTTACATGTGGCCGGGGCTATGGTGCAATAAGTAGCAGCAAGTGCCCACAAAATACTAGCTCTTTCAATTGCGCAGAGGGTTCTATAGAAATAGTGAACAGCTTCCGTTATCTGGTTGACAAAATCAGCAGTGGGGGAGGGTGCTCTGAAAGTACAGTAGCTAGAATCAGAACTGGATGGAAAAAGTTCAGAGAGCTTATACCACTATTGGCCGCTAAAGGGTTCTCCCTAAAAATGAAAGGCAGGTTGTATGATGCCTGCATACGAACAGCAATGTTGCATGGCAGTGAGACCTGGGCATTGTGTGCAGAGGATATACGCAGACTAGAGAGGAACGAAGCTTGCATGCTCCGCTGGATGTGTAATAGTAATATACGTGAACAGCAAAGCATAAACGAACTAAGGAAAAAATTAGAAATAAGAGGGATCAGATGTTGTTTATGCGAGAGAAGGCTACGTTGGTATGGTCACGTGATGCGCATGAAAGACGACAGCTGTATAACAAAGTGCAGGGCAATAAAGATAGACGGTAGCCACGGAGTAGGCAGACCCAGAAAAACCTGGGACGACCTGATAAATTCCGACCTCACACACTTACACCTCTCCAAGACAATGTCACTGGACCGAGATCTTTAGCGGTACTCAGTAATAGAGAAGACCCGCCTTACCTAAATACAAAGTAAAACCTACTACAGTCAGTAGGCATCTCTAACAAAATACACCCCCATCCCACCACCCCTACCCCATCCACACCGCCCCTTTCAATGTAAAGTTATGTTGGTGCCACAACATCCAGGCCGAAACAAATGAGATCGTGTAGGTATCACGACAAAAAAACACACAGTCCACGCTGTAATGTGGCCGTGTAGGTAACACGGTAAAAACCTCCCAGCCCCACACTGTAAATGTGGTTGGTGTTAGGAAGGGCATCCAGCTGTAGAAAACCCGCCAGACAGTCCTATGCGAGCAAGACAACCACTCTTGCCTCAAGTGGGAAAACTCCCGTCCAAACCCATGCACGCGTGGAACATGGACGTTAAACGGTGATGATGATGATGATGATGATGATACATATATCACTCAGCAAGACCTGTGTCAGCCGCTCTCCAGATATCTATTTAAGGCTGCACATGGCTATGGTGCGGCCACATTTAGAATTTGCATCATCAGTCTGGAACGCTATCTTGCTCAGAACATTCACCACCTGGATCAGAGATGTGTAACCAAGCGAATACCCTCCATCAGGCATCTACCATACTCTGAACGCCTTGCTTCCCTGGGCATGGATACATTGAAGCTCCGACGCCTGTCAACTGACTTGGTAAACACCCACAAAATTGTTAACCATCTTGCCAACAACAACCCTGAGCACTATTTTGATTTCCATGTGTCTAACACACGTGAACAAGCCCACAAAGTCAGAAAACAGCAGTTCCCATGACTTTCGGAAACATTTTTTCATGCTCAGAGTTGCTGAAGCATGGAACAAACTGCCTGCATCAGTTTTTAGCTGTCGAGACACTGCATCCTTTAAGGCCTCCATGCT
>OZ024740.1:5230364-5233249 GCA_964016885.1 Eledone cirrhosa
CCTTAGCAGTTATATTTAGTACAGCCCTTAGCAGTTATATTTAGTACAGCCCTTAGCAGCAGTTATATTTAGTACAGCCCTTAGCAGTTATATTTAGTACAGCCCTTAGCAGCAGTTATATTTAGTACAGCCTTAGCAGTTATATTTAGTACAGCCCTTAGCAGTTATATTTAGTACAGCCCTTAGCAGCAGTTATATTTAGTACAGCCCTTAGCAGTTATATTTAGTACAGCCCTTAGCAGTTATATTTAGTACAGCCCTTAGCAGTTATATTTAGTACAGCCCTTAGCAGTTATATTTAGTACAGCCCTTAGCAGTTATATTTAGTACAGCCCTTAGCAGCAGTTATATTTAGTACAGCCCTTAGCAGTTATATTTAGTATAGCCCTTAGCAGCAGTTATATTTAGTACAGCCCTTAGCAGTTATATTTAGTACAGCCCTTAGCAGTTATATTTAGTACAGCCCTTAGCAGCAGTTATATTTAGTACAGCCCTTAGCAGTTATATTTAGTACAGCCCTTAGCAGTTATATTTAGTACAGCCCTTAGCAGGTTAATTTAGTACAGCCCTTAGCAGTTATATTTAGTACAGCCCTTAGCAGCAGTTATATTTAGTACAGCCCTTAGCAGTTATATTTAGTACAGCCCTTAGCAGCAGTTATATTTAGTACAGCCCTTAGCAGTTATATTTAGTACAGCCCTTAGCAGCAGTTATATTTAGTACAGCCCTTAGCAGTTATATTTAGTACAGCCCTTAGCAGTTATATTTAGTACAGCCCTTAGCAGCAGTTATATTTAGTACAGCCCTTAGCAGCAGTTATATTTAGTACAGCCCTTAGCAGCAGTTATATTTAGTACAGCCCTTAGCAGCAGTTATATTTAGTACAGCCCTTAGCAGCAGTTATATTTAGTACAGCCCTTAGCAGCAGTTATATTTAGTACAGCCCTTAGCAGCAGTTATATTTAGTACAGCCCTTAGCAGCAGTTATATTTAGTACAGCCCTTAGCAGTTATATTTAGTACAGCCCTAGCAGTTATATTTAGTACAGCCCTTAGCAGCAGTTATATTTAGTACAGCCCTTAGCAGTTATATTTAGTACAGCCCTTAGCAGCAGTTATATTTAGTACAGCCCTTAGCAGTTATATTTAGTACAGCCCTTAGCAACAGTTATATTTAGTACAGCCCTTAGCAGCAGTTATATTTAGTACAGCCCTTAGCAGTTATATTTAGTACAGCCCTTAGCAGCAGTTATATTTAGTACAGCCCTTAGCAGTTATATTTAGTACAGCCCTTAGCAGCAGTTATATTTAGTACAGCCCTTAGCAGTTATATTTAGTACAGCCCTTAGCAGCAGTTATATTTAGTACAGCCCTTAGCAGCAGTTATATTTAGTACAGCCCTTAGCAGTTATATTTAGTACAGCCCTTAGCAGCAGTTATATTTAGTACAGCCCTTAGCAGTTATATTTAGTACAGCCCTTAGCAGCAGTTATATTTAGTACAGCCCTTAGCAGCAGTTATATTTAGTACAGCCCTTAGCAGTTATATTTAGTACAGCCCTTAGCAGTTATATTTAGTACAGCCCTTAGCAGTTATATTTAGTACAGCCCTTAGCAGCAGTTATATTTAGTACAGCCCTTAGCAGTTATATTTAGTACAGCCCTTAGCAGTTATATTTAGTACAGCCCTTAGCAGCAGTTATATTTAGTACAGCCCTTAGCAGTTATATTTAGTACAGCCCTTAGCAGCAGTTATATTTAGTACAGCCCTTAGCAGTTATATTTAGTACAGCCCTTAGCAGCAGTTATATTTAGTACAGCCCTTAGCAGCAGTTATATTTAGTACAGCCCTTAGCAGCAGTTATATTTAGTACAGCCCTTAGCAGTTATATTTAGTACAGCCCTTAGCAGCAGTTATATTTAGTACAGCCCTTAGCAGTTATATTTAGTACAGCCCTTAGCAGCAGTTATATTTAGTACAGCCCTTAGCAGTTATATTTAGTACAGCCCTTAGCAGCAGTTATATTTAGTACAGCTCTTAGCAGCAGTTATATTTAGTACAGCCCTTAGCAGCAGTTATATTTAGTACAGCCCTTAGCAGTTATATTTAGTACAGCCCTTAGCAGCAGTTATATTTAGTACAGCCCTTAGCAGTTATATTTAGTACAGCCCTTAGCAGCAGTTATATTTAGTACAGCCCTTAGCAGCAGTTATATTTAGTACAGCCCTTAGCAGTTATATTTAGTACAGCCCTTAGCAGTTATATTTAGTACAGCCCTTAGCAGCAGTTATATTTAGTACAGCCCTTAGCAGTTATATTTAGTACAGCCCTTAGCAGTTATATTTAGTACAGCCCTTAGCAGCAGTTATATTTAGTACAGCCCTTAGCAGTTATATTTAGTACAGCCCTTAGCAGTTATATTTAGTACAGCCCTTAGCAGTTATATTTAGTACAGCCCTTAGCAGTTATATTTAGTACAGCCCTTAGCAGTTATATTTAGTACAGCCCTTAGCAGCAGTTATATTTAGTACAGCCCTTAGCAGTTATATTTAGTACAGCCCTTAGCAGTTATATTTAGTACAGCCCTTAGCAGCAGTTATATTTAGTACAGCCCTTAGCAGTTATATTTAGTACAGCCCTTAGCAGTTATATTTAGTACAGCCCTTAGCAGCAGTTATATTTAGTACAGCCCTTAGCAGTTATATTTAGTACAGCCCTTAGCAGTTATATTTAGTACAGCCCTTAGCAGTTATATTTAGTACAGCCCTTAGCAGTTATATTTAGTACAGCCCTTAGCAGCAGTTATATTTAGTACAGCCCTTAGCAGCAGTTATATTTAGTACAGCCCTTAGCAGTTATATTTAGTACAGCCCTTAGCAGCAGTTA
>OZ024740.1:5233449-5255949 GCA_964016885.1 Eledone cirrhosa
TCTCTCTCATCGACTGCTGTGTCTGTTGATCTCTCTCTCATCCACTGCTGTGTCTGTTGATCTCTCTCTCTCTCTCACCCACTGCTGTGTGTTGATCTCTCTCTCACTGCTGTGGTCTGTTGATCTCTCTCACACCCACTGCTGCGTGTTGATCTCTCTCTCTCTCTCTCTCTCTCACACACTGCTGTGTCTGTTGATCTCTCTCTCTCTCTCATCCACTACTGTGTGTGTTGATCTCTCTCTCTCACCCACTGCTGTGTCTGTTGCTCTCTCTCTCATCCACTGCTGTGTGTGTTGATCTCTCTCTCTCACCCACTGCTGTGTGTTGATCTCTCTCTCTCACCCACTGCTGTGTATGTTGATCTCTCTCACGCACTGCTGTGTGTTGATCTCTTTCTCTCACCCACTGCTGTGTCTGTTGATCTCTCTCTCGTACCCACTGCTGTGTGTTGATCTCTCTCTCTCACCCACTGCTGTGTGTGTTGATCTCTCTCACCCACTGCTGTGTCTGTTGATCTCTCTCTCTCTCTCTCACCCACTGCGTGTGTGTTGATCTCTCTCTCTCACCCACTGCTGTGTGTTGATCTCTCTCTCTCACCCACTGCTGTGTCTGTTGATCTCTCTCTCTCCCCACTGCTGTGTGTTGATCTCTCTCTCTCTCTCTCTCTCACCCACTGCTGTGTCTGTTGATCTCTCTCTCTCTCTCATCCACTACTGTGTGTGTTGATCTCTCTCTCTCACCCACTGCTGTGTCTGTTGCTCTCTCTCTCATCCACTGCTGTGTGTGTTGATCTCTCCTCTCTCACCCACTGCTGTGTATGTTGATCTCTCTCTCTCACGCACTGCTGTGTGTTGATCTCTTTCTCTCACCCACTGATGTGTCTGTTGATCTCTATCTTTCTCACCCACTGCTGTGTCTGTTGAATCTCTCTCTCTCCTCTCTCATCTCTCTCTCTCCTCCTCCCCTCCTCTCTTCCTCTCTCCTCTCACACCAACTGCTGTGTGTGTTGATCTCTCCCTCTCACCCACTTCTGTGTGTTCATCTCTCTCTCTCTCGGCACCCCACTGCTGTGTCTGTTGATATCTCTCTCTCTCTTTCTTTCTCTCTCTCTCTCTCTCTCTCTCTCGTCTCTCTCTCTCTCTCTCTCTCTCTCCCAGTGCTGTGTGTTGATCTCTCTCTCTCACCCACTGCTGTGTCTGTTTGATCTCTCTCTTTCTCTCAGCCCGACTGCTGTGTGTTGATCTCTCTCTCTCACCCACTGCTGTGTCTGTTGATCTCTCTCTCTCTCTCATCCACTGCTGTGTCTGTTGACTCTCTCTCTCATCCACTGCTGTGTCTGTTGATCTCTCTCTCTCACCCACTGCTGTGTGTTGATCTCTCTCTCACTGCTGTGTCTGTTGATCTCTCTCTCTCTCACCCACTGCTGTGTCTGTTGATCTCTCTCTCTCACCCACTGCTGTCTGTTGTTATCTATCTTTCTCACCCACTGCTGTGTCTGTTGATCACTCTCTCTCTCTCTCACCCACTGCTGTGTGTGTTGATCTCTCTCTCTCACCCACTGCTGTGTGTTGATCTCTCTCTCTCACCCACTGCTGTATCTGTTGATCTCTCTCACACCCACTGCTGTGTGTTGATCTCTCTCTCTCTCTCTCTCTCTCTCACCCACTGCTGTGACCGTTGATCACTCTCTCTCTCTCATCCACTACTGTGTGTGTTGATCTCTCTCTCTCACCCACTGCTGTGTCTGTTGCTCTCTCTCTCATCCACTGCTGTGTGTGTTGATCTCTCTCTCTCACCCACTGCTGTGTGTTGATCTCTCTCTCTCACCCACTGCTGTGTATGTTGATCTCTCTCTCTCACGCACTGCTGTGTGTTGATCTCTTTCTCTCACCCACTGCTGTGTCTGTTGATCTCTCTCTCGTACCCACTTGCTGTGTGTTGATCTCTCTCTCTCACCCACTGCTGTGTGTGTTGATCTCTCTCTCTCACCCACTGCTGTGTGTTGATCTCTCTCTCTCACCCACTGCTGTGTCTGTTGATCTCTCTCTTCACCCACTGCTGTGTGTTGATCTCTCTCTCTCTCTCTCAACCACTGCTGTGTCTGTTGATCTCTCTCTCACTCTCATCCACTACTGTGTGTGTTGATCTCTCTCTCTCACCAACTGCTGTGTCTGTTGCTCTCTCTCTCATCCACTGCTGTGTGTTGTTGAGCTCTCTCTCTCACCCACTGCTGTGTGTTGATCTCTCTCTCTCACCCCACTGCTGTGTATGTTGATCTCTCTCTCTCACGCACTGCTGTGTGTTGATCTCTTTCTCTCACGCATTGCTGTGTCTGTTGATCTCTCTCTCGTACCCACTGCTGTGTGTTGATCTCTCTCTCTCACCCACTGCTGTGTGTGTTGATCTCTCCTCACCCACTGCTGTGTCTGTTGATCTCTCTCTCTCTCTCCTGCTGTGTGTGTTGATCTCTCTCTCTCTCACCCACTGCTGTGTGTTGATCTCTCTCTCTCATCCACTACTGTGTCTGTTGATCTCTCTCTCTCTCTCACCTACTGCTGTGTCTGTTGATCTCTCTCCCCCCCTCTCTCTCTCATCCACTGTTGTGTGTGTTGATCTCTATCTCTCACCCACTGCTGTGTGTTGATCTCTATCTCTCACCCACCTGCTGTGTCTCTTGATCTCTCTCTCTCACCCACTGCTGTGTGTTGATCTCTCTCTCTCATCCACTGATGTGTCTGTTGATCTCTCTCTTTCTCTCACCCGACTGCTGTGTGTTGATCTCTCTCTCTCACCCACTGCTGTGTCTGTTTGATCTCTCTCTCTCTCTCTCTCTCACTGCTGTGTGTGTTGATCTCTCTCTCTCTCACCCACTACTGTGAGTTGATCTCTCTCACCCACTGCTGTGTCTGTTGATTTCTCTCTCTCTCTCATCCACTGCTGTGTCTGTTGATCTCTCTCTCTCTCTCCCTCTCTCTCTCTCTCTCTCTCTCTCTCTCTCTTTCTCTCTCTCTCGCTCTCTCTCTCTGTCTCTCTCACCCACTGCTGTGTGTGTTGATCTCTCTCTCTCACCCACTGCTGTGTGTTGATCTCTCTGTCTCACCCACTGCTGTGTCTGTTCATCTCTCTCTCACCCACTGCTGTGTGTTGATCTCTCTCTCTCACCCACTGCTGTGTTTGTTGATCTCTCTCTCTCACCCACTGCTGTGTCTGTTGATCTCTCTCTCTCACCCACTGATGTATGTTGATCTCTCTCTCTCACCCACTGCTGTGTGTGTTGATCTCTCTCTCTCACCCACTGCTGTGTCTGTTGATCTCTCTCTCTCTCACCCTTTGCTGTGTGTGTTGATCTCTCTCTCTCACCCACTGCTGTGTCTGTTGATCTCTCTCTCTCACCCACTACTATGTGTTGATCTCTCTCCCTCTAACACTGCTGTGTCTGTTGATCTCTCTCTCTCACCCTCTGCTGTGTCTCTTGATCTCTCTCTCTCACCCACTGCTGTGTGTTGATCTCTCTCTCTCACCCACTGCTGTTTGTTGATCTCTCTTTCTCACCCACTGCTGTGTTTGTTGATCTCTCTCTCTCACCCACTGCTGTGTCTGTTGATCTCTCTCTCTCTCACCCACTGCTGTATGTTGATCTCTCTCTCTCACCCCACTGCTGTGTGTTGATCTCTCTCTCTCACCCACTACTGTGTTTGTTGATCTCCCTCTCTCACCCACTGCTGTGTCTGTTGATCTCTCTCTCTCAACCCACTGCTGTATGTTGATCTCTCTCTCTCTCTCTCTCTCTTCTCTCTCTCTCTCTTCTCTCTCTCTCACTCTCCTCTCTCTCTTTCTCTCACCCACTGCTGTGTGTGTTGATCTCTCTCTCACCCCACTTCTGTGTCTGTTGATCTCTCTCTCTCTCACCCACTGCTGTGTCCTGTTGATCCTCTCTCTCTCACCCACTGCTGTCTGTTGTTATCCTATCTTTCTCACCCACTGCTGTGTCTGTTGATCACTCTCTCTCTCTCTCTCTCTCTCTCACCCACTGCTGTGTGTGTTGGATCTCTCTCTCTCACCCACTGCTGTGTGTTGATCTCTCTCTCTCACCCCACTGCTATGTCTGTTGATCTCTCTCACACCCACTGCTGTGTGTTGATCTCTCTCTCTCTCTCTCTCTCTCTCTCTCTCTCTCTCTCTCTCTCTCACCCACTGCTGTGTCTGTTGATCTCTCTCTCTCTCTCTCATCCACTACTGTGTGTGTTGATCTCTCTCTCTCACCCACTGCTGTGTCTGTTGCTCTCTCTCTCACCCACTGCTGTGTGTGTTGATCTCTCTCTATCACCCACTGCTGTGTCTCTTGATCTCTCTCTCTCACCCACTGCTGTGTGTTCGATCTATCTCTCTCACCCACTGCTGTGTGTATTGATCTCTCCCTCTCACCCACTGCTGTGTGTGTTGATCTCTCTCTCTCTCTCTCTCACCCACTGCTGTGTCTGTTGATCTCTCTCTCTCACCCACTGCTGTGACTGTTGTTCTCTATCTTTCTCTACCTACTGCTGTGTGTGTTGATCTCTCTCTCTCACCCACTGCTGTGTGTTGATCTCTCTCTCTCACCCACTGCTTTGTCTGTTGATCTCTCTCTCTCTCTCTCTCTCTCTCTCTCTCTCTCTCTCTCTCTATCTCACACACTGCTGTGTGTTGATCTCTCTCTCTCACCCACTGCTGTGTCTGTTGATCTCTCTCTCTTACCCACTGCTGTGTGTTGATCTCTCTCTCTCACACACTGCTGTGTGTGTTGATCTCTCTCTCTCACCCACTGCTGTGTCTGTTGAGCTCTCTCTCTCACCCACTGCTGTGTGTGTTGATCTCTCTCACCCACTGCTGTGTGTTGATCTCTCTCTCTCTCACCCATTGCTGTATCTGTTGCTCTCTCTCTCTCTCTCTCTCTCTCTCTCTCTCTCTCTCTCTCTCTCTCTCTCTCTCACCCACTGCTGTGTGTTGATCTCTCTCTCTCACCCACTGCTTGTGTCTGTTGATCTCTCTCTCTTACCCACTGCTGTGTGTTGATCTCTGTCACCCACTGCTGTGTGTGTTGATCTCTCTCTCTCTCACCCACTGCTGTGTCTGTTGATCTCTCTCTCTCTCTCTCTCTCTCTCTCTCTCTCTCTCTCTCTCTCTCTCTCTCTCTCTCTCACCTACTGCTGTGTGTTGATCTCTCTCTCCCACCCACTGCTGTGTGTGTTGATCTCTCTCTCACACCCACTGCTGTGTGTTGATCTCTCTCTCTCACCCACTGCTGTGTCTGTTGATCTCTCTCTCTCTCTCTCTCTGTCTCTCTCTCTCTCTCTCTCTCTCTCTCTCTCTCTCTCTCTCCCTCTCTCACGCACTGCTGTGTGTTGATCTCTCTCTCTCACTGCTGTGTGTTGATCTCTCTCTCTCACGCACTGCTGTGTGTTGATCTCTCTCTCTCACGCACTGCTGTGTCTGTTGATCTCTCTCTCTCACCCCACTGCTGTGTGTTGATCTCTCTCTCTCACTGCTGTGTGTGTTGATCTCTCTCTCTCATCCACTGCTGTGTCTGTTGATCTCTCTCTCTCTCTCACCAACTGATGTGTCTGTTGATCTCTCTCTCTCTCACTGCTGTGTGTGTTGATCTCTCTCTCTCAATCCACTGCTGTGTAGGTTGTTCTCTCTCTCTCTCACCCACTGCAGTGTGTGTTGATTTCTCTCTCACCCACTGCTGTGTGTTGATCTCTCTCTCTCTCTCACTGCTGTGTGTGTTGATCTCTCTCTCTCATCCAATGCTGTGTCTGTTGATCTCTCTCTCTCTCTCTCTCACTTCTGAGTGTGTTGAACTCTACTCTCTCATCCACTGCTGTGTCTGTTGTTCTCTCTCTCTCTCACCCACTGCTGTGTCTGTTGATCTCTCTCTCTCACCCACTGCTGTGTGTGTTGATCTCTCTCTGTCACCCACTGCTGTGTCTGTTGATCTCTCTCTCTCACCCACTGCTGTGTCTGTTGATCTCTCTCTCTCTCACACCACTGCTGTGTGTGTTGATCTCTCTCTCTCACCCACTGCTGTGTCTGTTGATCTCTCTCTCTCACCCACTGCTGTGTGTTGATATATCTCTCTCACCCACTACTCTGTGTGTTGATCTCTCTCTCTCACCCACTGCTGTGTGTGTTGATCTCTCTCTCTCTCTCACCCACTGCTGTGCCTGTTGATCTCTCTCTCTCACCCACTGCTGTGAATGTTGTTCTCTATCTTTCTCATCTACTGCTGTGTCTGTTGATCTCCCTCTCTCTCTCTCTCTCTCTCTCTCTCACCCACTGCTGTGTGTGTTTATTTCTCTCTCTCACCCACTGCTGTGTGTTGATCTCTCTCTCTCACCCACTGCTGTGTCTGTTGATCTCTCACTCTCTCTCACTCTCTCTCTCTCTCACCCCACTGCTGTGTGTGTTGATCCTCTCTCTCACCCACTGCTGTGTGTTGAGCTCTCTCTCTCATCCACTGCTGTGTCTGTTGATCTCTCTCTCTCACCCACTGCTGTGTGTGTTGATCTCTCTCTCTCACCCACTGCTGTGTGTTGATCTCTCTCTCTCACCCACTGCTGTATCTGTTGATCTCTCAATCTCTCTCTCTCTCTCTCTCTCTCTCTCTCTCTCTATCTCACACACTGCTGGTCTGTTGATCTCTCTCTCTCACCCACTGCTGTGTCTGTTGATCTCTCTCTCTTACCCACTGCTGTGTGTTGATCTCTCTCTCTCACACACTGCTGTGTGTGTTGATCTCTCTCTCTCACCCACTGCTGTGTCTGTTGATCTCTCTCTCTCACCCACTGCTGTGTGTTGATCTCTCTCTCTCACCCACTGCTGTGTCTGTTGATCTCTCTCTCTCACCCACTGCTGTGTCTGTTGATCTCTGTCTCTCTCTCTCTCTCTCTCCCTCTCTCACCCACTGCTGTGTGTTGATCTCTCTCTCTCACTGCTGTGTGTTGATCTCTCTCTCTCACCCACTGCTGTGTGTTGATCTCTCTCTCTCACCCACTGCTGTGTGTGTTGATCTCTCTCTCTCACGCACTGCTGTGTCTGTTGATCTCTCTCTCTCACCCACTGCTGTGTCTGTTGATCTCTCTCTCTCACCCACTGCTGTGTGTTGATCTCTCTCTCTCTCTCACTGCTGTGTGTGTTGATCTCTCTCTCTCTCATCCACTGCTGTGTCTGTTGATCTCTCTCTCTCTCTCACCAACTGCTGTGTCTGTTGATCTCTCTCTCTCTCTCACTGCTGTGTGTGTTGATCTCTCTCTCTCATCTACTGCTGTGTAGGTTGTTCTCTGTCTCTCTCTCTCACTGCTGTGTGTGTTTGATCTATCTCTCTCATCCAATGCTGTGTCTGTTGATCTCTCTCTCTCTCTCTCTCACACACTGCTGTGTCTGTTGATCTCTCTCTCTCTCTCACTTCTGTGTGTGTTGAACTCTCTCTCTCATCCACTGCTGTGTCTGTTGTTCTCTCTCTCTCTCACCACTGCTGTGTGTGTTGATCTTTCTCTCTCACCCACTGCTGTGTCTGTTGATCTCTCTCTCTCACCCACTGCTGTGTGTGTTGATCTCTCTCTCTCACCCACTGCTGTGTCTGTTGATCTCTCTCTCTCTCACCAACTGCTGTGTGTGTTGATCTCTCTCTCTCACCCACTGCTGTGTCTGTTGATCTCTCTCTCTCACCCACTGCTGTGTGTTGATATATCTCTCTCACCCACTGCTGTGTGTGTTGATCTCTCTCTCTCACCCACTGCTGTGTGTGTTGATCTCTCTCACTCGCTCACCCACTGCTGTGCCTGTTGATCTCTCTCTCTCACCCACTGCTGTGACTGTGTTCTCTATCTTTCTCACCTACTGCTGTGTCTGTTGATCTCTCTCTCTCTCTCTCTCTCTCTCTCTCTCTCTCTCTCTCTCTCTCTCTCTCTCTCTCTCCAACCCACGCTGTGTGTGTGTTGATCTCTCTCTCTCACTCACTGCTGGTTGTTGATCTCTCTGTCTCACCCACTGCTGTGTCTGTTGATCTCTCTCTCTCTCTCTCTCTCTCTCTCTCTCTCACCCACTGCTGTGTGTTGATCTCTCTCTCTCACCCACTGCTGTGTGTGTTGATCTCTCTCTCTCACCCACTGCTGTGTCTGTTGATCTCTCTATCTCACCCACTGCTGTGTGTTGATCTCTCTCTCTCTCACCCACTGCTGTGTCTGTTGATCTCTCTCTCTCTCACCCACTGCTGTGTCTGTTGATCTCTCTCTCTCACCCACTGCTGTGTCTGTTGATCTCTCTCTCTCTCTCTCTCTCACCCACTGCTGTGTGTTGATCTCTCTCTCTCACCCACTGCTGTGTGTGTTGATCTCTCTCTCTCACCCACTGCTGTGTGTTGATCTCTCCCTCTCACCCATTGCTGTATCTGTTGCTCTCTCTCTCTCTCATCTCTCTCTCTCTCTCTCTCTCTCTCTCTCTCTCTCTCTCTCTCTCTCTCTCACTCACTGCTGGTTGTTGATCTCTCTGTCTCACCCACTGCTGTGTCTGTTGATCTCTCTCTCTCTCTCTCTCTCTCTCTCTCTCACCCACTGCTGTGTGTTGATCTCTCTCTCACACCCACTGCTGTGTGTGTTGATCTCTCTCTCTCACCCACTGCTGTGTCTGTTGATCTCTCTATCTCACCCACTGCTGTGGTGTTGATCTCTCTCTCTCTCACCCACTGCTGTGTCTGTTGATCTCTCTCTCTCTCACCCACTGCTGTGTCTGTTGATCTCTCTCTCTCACCCACTGCTGTGTCTGTTGATGTCTCTCTCTCTCTCTCTCACCCACTGCTGTGTGTTGATCTCTCTCTCTTACCCACTGCTGTGTGTTGATCTCTCTCACCCACTGCTGTGTGTGTTGATCTCTCTCTCTCTCACCCACTGCTGTGTCTGTTGATCTCTCTCTCTCTCTCTCTCTCTCTCTCTCTCTCTCTCTCTCTCTCTCTCACCTACTGCTGTGTGTTGATCTCTCTCTCCCACCCACTGCTGTGTGTGTTGATCTCTCTCTCACACCCACTGCTGTGTGTTGATCTCTCTCTCTCACCCACTGCTGTGTCTGTTGATCTCTCTCTCTCTCTCTCTCTGTCTCTCTCTCTCTCTCTCTCTCTCTCTCTCTCTCTCTCTCCCTCTCTCACGCACTGCTGTGTGTTGATCTCTCTCTCTCACTGCTGTGTGTTGATCTCTCTCTCTCACGCACCTGCTGTGTGTTGATCTTTCTCTCTCACCCTCTGCTGTGTGTGTTGATCTCTCTCTCTCACGCACTGCTGTGTCTGTTGATCTCTCTCTCTCACCCACTGCTGTGTGTTGATCTCTCTCTCTCACTGCTGTGTGTGTTGATCTCTCTCTCTCATCCACTGCTGTGTCTGTTGATCTCTCTCTCTCTCTCACCAACTGCTGTGTCTGTTGATCTCTCTCTCTCTCTCACTGCTGTGTGTGTTGATCTCTCTCTCTCATCCACTGCTGTGTAGGTTGTTCTCTCTCTCTCTCACCCACTGCAGTGTGTGTTGATTTCTCTCTCACCCACTGCTGTGTGTTGATCTCTCTCTCTCTCACTGCTGTGTGTGTTGATCTCTCTCTCTCATCCAATGCTGTGTCTGTTGATCTCTCTCTCTCTCTTACCAACTGCTGTGTCTGTTGATCTCTCTCTCTCTCTCCACTTCTGAGTGTGTTGAACTCTCTCTCTCATCCACTGCTGTGTCTGTTGTTCTCTCTCTCTCTCACCCACTGCTGTGTCTGTTGATCTCTCTCTCTCACCCACTGCTGTGTGTGTTGATCTCTCTCTGTCACCCACTGCTGTGTCTGTTGATCTCTCTCTCTCACCCACTGCTGTGTCTGTTGATCTCTCTCTCTCTCACCCACTGCTGTGTGTGTTGATCTCTCTCTCTCACCCACTGCTGTGTCTGTTGATCTCTCTCTCTCACCCACTGCTGTGTGTTGATATATCTCTCTCACCCACTACTCTGTGTGTTGATCTCTCTCTCTCACCCACTGCTGTGTGTGTTGATCTCTCTCTCTCTCTCACCCACTGCTGTGCCTGTTGATCTCTCTCTCTCACCCACTGCTGTGAATGTTGTTCTCTATCTTTCTCATCTACTGCTGTGTCTGTTGATCTCCCCCTCTCTCTCTCTCTCTCTCTCTCTCACCACTGCTGTGTGTGTTTATCTCTCTCTCTCACCCACTGCTGTGTGTTGATCTCTCTCTCTCACCCACTGCTGTGTCTGTTGATCTCTCACTCTCTCTCACTCTCTCTCTCTCTCACCACTGCTGTGTGTGTTGATCCTCTCTCTCACCCACTGCTGTGTGTTGAGCTCTCTCTCTTACCCACTGCTGTGTGTTTATCTCTCTATCTCACACACTGCTGTCTGTTGATCTCTCTCTCTCACCCACTGCTGTGTCTGTTGATCTCTCTCTCTTACCCACTGCTGTGTGTTGATCTCTCTCTCTCACACACTGCTGTGTGTGTTGATCTCTCTCTCTCACCCACTGCTGTGTCTGTGATCTCTCTCTCTCACCCACTGCTGTGTGTTGATCTCTCTCTCTCACCCACTGCTGTGTCTGTTGATCTCTCTCTCTCACCCACTGCTGTGTCTGTTGATCTCTCTCTCTCTCTCTCTCTCTCCCTCTCTCACCCACTGCTGTGTGTTGATCTCTCTCTCTCACTGCTGTGTGTTGATCTCTCTCTCTCACCCACTGCTGTGTGTTGATCTCTCTCTCTCACCCACTGCTGTGTGTGTTGATCTCTCTCTCTCACGCACTGCTGTGTCTGTTGATCTCTCTCTCTCACCCACTGCTGTGTCTGTTGATCTCTCTCTCTCACCCACTGCTGTGTGTTGATCTCTCTCTCTCTCTCACTGCTGTGTGTGTTGATCTCTCTCTCTCTCATCCACTGCTGTGTCTGTTGATCTCTCTCTCTCTCTCACCAACTGCTGTGTCTGTTGATCTCTCTCTCTCTCTCACTGCTGTGTGTGTTGATCTCTCTCTCTCATCTACTGCTGTGTAGGTTGTTCTCTCTCTCTCTCTCTCACTGCTGTGTGTGTTGATCTATCTCTCTCATCCAATGCTGTGTCTGTTGATCTCTCTCTCTCTCTCTCTCACCAACTGCTGTGTCTGTTGATCTCTCTCTCTCTCTCACTTCTGTGTGTGTTGAACTCTCTCTCTCATCCACTGCTGTGTCTGTTGTTCTCTCTCTCTCTCACCCACTGCTGTGTGTGTTGATCTTTCTCTCTCACCCACTGCTGTGTCTGTTGATCTCTCTCTCTCACCCACTGCTGTGTGTGTTGATCTCTCTCTCTCACCCACTGCTGTGTCTGTTGATCTCTCTCTCTCTCACCCACTGCTGTGTGTGTTGATCTCTCTCTCTCACCCACTGCTGTGTCTGTTGATCTCTCTCTCTCACCCACTGCTGTGTGTTGATATATCTCTCTCACCCACTGCTGTGTGTGTTGATCTCTCTCTCTCGCTCACCCACTGCTGTGCCTGTTGATCTCTCTCTCTCACCCACTGCTGTGACTGTTGTTCTCTATCTTTCTCACCTACTGCTGTGTCTGTTGATCTCTCTCTCTCTCTCTCTCTCTCTCTCTCTCTCTCTCTCTCTCTCTCTCTCTCTCACCCACTGCTGTGTGTGTTGATCTCTCTCTCTCACTCACTGCTGGTTGTTGATCTCTCTGTCTCACCCACTGCTGTGTCTGTTGATCTCTCTCTCTCTCTCTCTCTCTCTCTCACCCACTGCTGTGTGTTGATCTCTCTCTCTCACCCACTGCTGTGTGTGTTGATCTCTCTCTCTCACCCACTGCTGTGTCTGTTGATCTCTCTATCTCACCCACTGCTGTGTGTTGATCTCTCTCTCTCTCACCCACTGCTGTGTCTGTTGATCTCTCTCTCTCTCACCCACTGCTGTGTCTGTTGATCTCTCTCTCTCACCCACTGCTGTGTCTGTTGATCTCTCTCTCTCTCTCTCTCTCACCCACTGCTGTGTGTTGATCTCTCTCTCTCACCCACTGCTGTGTGTGTTGATCTCTCTCTCTCACCCACTGCTGTAAGTGTTGATCTCTCCCTCTCACCCACTGCTGTGTCTGTTGATCTCTCTCTCTCTCTCTCTCTCTCACCCACTGCTGTGTGTGTTGATCCTCTCTCTCACCCACTGCTGTGTGTTGAGCTCTCTCTCTCATCCACTGCTGTGTCTGTTGATCTCTCTCTCTCACCCACTGCTGTGTGTGTTGATCTCTCTCTCTCACCCACTGCTGTGTGTTGATCTCTCTCTCTCACCCACTGCTGTGTCTGTTGATCTCTCTCTCTCTCTCTCTCTCTCTCTCTCTCTCTCTCTCACACTGCTGTGTGTTGATCTCTCTCTCTCACCCACTGCTGTGTCTGTTGATCTCTCTCTCTTACCCACTGCTGTGTGTTGATCTCTCTCTCTCACACACTGCTGTGTGTGTTGATCTCTCTCTCTCACCCACTGCTGTGTCTGTTGATCTCTCTCTCTCACCCACCCACTGCTGTGTGTTGATCTCTCTCTCTCACCCACTGCTGTGTCTGTTGATCTCTCTCTCTCACCCACTGCTGCGTGTGTTGATCTCTCTCTCTCACCCACTGCTGTGTCTGTTGATCTCTCTCTCTCACCCACTGGTGTGTGTTGATCTCTCTCTCTCACCCACTGCTGTGTCTGTTGATCTCTCTCTCTCACCCACTGCTGTGTATGTTGATCTCTCTCTCTCACCCACTGCTGTGTGTGTTGATCTCTCTCTCTCACCCACTGCTGTGTGTGTTGATCTCTCTCTCTCACCCACTGCTGTGTCTGTTGATCTCTCTCTCTCTCTCTCTCTATCTCTCACCCACTGCTGTGTGTGTTGATCTCTCTCTCTCACCCACTGCTGTGTGTTGATCTCTCTCTCTCACCCACTGCTGTGTGTGTTGATCTCTCTCTCTCACGCACTGCTGTGTCTGTTGATCTCTCTCTCTCACCCACTGCTGTGTGTTGATCTCTCTCTCTCTCTCTCACTGCTGTGTGTGTTGATCTCTCTCTCTCATCCACTGCTGTGTCTGTTGATCTCTCTCTCTCACCAACTGCTGTGTCTGTTGATCTCTCTCTCTCTCTCTCTCACTGCTGTGTGTGTTGATCTCTCTCTCTGATCCACTGCTGTGTAGGTTGTTCTCTCTCTCTCCTCACCCACTGCTGTGTGTGTTGATCTCTCTCTCACCCACTGCTGTGACTGTTGTTCTCTATCTTTCTCACCTACTGCTGTGTGTGACTGCTGTGTGTGTTGATCTCTATCTCTCACCACACTGCTGTGTGTTAATCTCTCTCTCTCACCCACTGCTTTGTCTGTTGATCTCTCTCTCATCTCTCTCTCTCTCTCTCTCTCTCTCTCTCTCTCACCCACTGCTGTGTGTTGATCTCTCTCTCTCACCCACTGCTCTGTGTGTTGATCTCTCTCTCTCATCCACTGCTGTGTAGGTTGTTCTCTCTCTCTCTCACCCACTGCTGTGTGTGTTGATCTCTCTCTCACCCACTGCTGTGTCTGTTGATCTCACTCTCTCTCACCCACTGCTGTGTGTGTTGATCTCTCTCTCTCACCCACTGCTGTGTCTGTTGATCTCTCTCTCTCACCCACTGCTGTGTGTTCATCTATCTCTCTCACCCACTGCTGTGTGTATTGATCTCTCCCTCTCACCCACTGCTGTGTGTGTTGATCTCTCTCTCTCTCTCTCTCACCCACTGCTGTGACTGTTGTTCTCTATCTTTCTCACCTACTGCTGTGTGTGTTGATCTCTCTCTCTCACCCACTGCTGTGTGTTGATCTCTCTCTCTCACCCACTGCTTTGTCTGTTGATCTCTCTCTCTCTCTCTCTCTCTCTCTCTCTCTCACCCACTGCTGCGTGTTGATCTCTCTCTCCCACCCACTGCTGTGTGTGTTGATCTCTCTCTCTCACCCACTGCTGTGGTGTGTTGATCTCTCTCTCTCATCCACTGCTGTGTCTGTTGATCTCTCTCTCCTCTCTCACCTACTGCTGTGTCTGTTGATCTCCCCTCCCCCCCTCTCTCTCTCATCCACTGTTGTGTGTGTTGATCTCTATCTCTCACCCACTGCTGTGTGTTGATCTCTATCTCTCACCCACTGCTGTGTCTGTTGATCTCTCTCTCTCACCCACTGCTGTGTGTTGATCTCTCTCTCTCACCCACTGATGTGTCTGTTGATCTCTCTCTTTCTCTCACCCACTGCTGTGTGTTGATCTCTCTCTCTCACCCACTGCTGTGTCTGTTGATCTCTCTCTCTCTCTCACTCTCTCTCCCTCTCTCACCCACTGCTGTGTGTTGATCTCTCTCTCTCACTGCTGTCTGTTGATCTCTCTCTCTCTCTCACCAACTGCTGTGTCTGTTGATCTCTCTCTCTCTCTCACTTCTGTGTGTGTTGAACTCTCTCTCTCATCCACTGCTGTGTCTGTTGTTCTCTCTCTCTCTCACCCACTGCTGTGTGTGTTGATCTCTCTCTCTCACCCACTGCTGTGTCTGTTGATCTCTCTCTCTCTCACCCACTGCTGTGTGTGTTGATCTCTCTCTCTCACCCACTGCTGTGTCTGTTGATCTCTCTCTCTCACCCACTGCTGTGTGTTGATATATATCTCTCACCCACTGCTGTGTGTGTTGATCTCTCTCTCTCTCACCCACTGCTGTGTGTGTTGATCTCTCTCTCTCTCTCACCCACTGCTAGTGTGTGTTGATCTCTCTCTCTCTCTCTCTCTCACTGCTGTGTGTGTTGATCTCTCTCTCTCACCCACTGCTGTGTGTTGATCTCTCTCTCTCACCCACTGCTGTGTGTGTTGATCTCTCTCTCTCACGCACTGCTGTGTCTGTTGATCTCTCTCTCTCACCCACTGCTGTGTGTTGATCTCTCTCTCACTGCTGTGTGTGTTGATCTCTCTCTCTCATCCACTGCTGTGTCTGTTGATCTCTCTCTCTCACCAACTGCTGTGTCTGTTGATCTCTCTCTCTCTCTCTCTCACTGCTGTGTGTGTTGATCTCTCTCTCTCATCCACTGCTGTGTAGGTTGTTCTCTCTCTCTCTCACCCACTGCTGTGTGTGTTGATCTCTCTCTCACCCACTGCTATGACTGTTGTTCTCTATCTTTCTCACCTACTGCTGTGTGTGTTGATCTCTCTCTCTCACCCACTGCTGTGTGTTGATCTCTCTCTCTCACCCACTGCTCTGTGTGTTGATCTCTCTCTCTCATCCACTGCTGTGTAGGTTGTTCTCTCTCTCTCTCACCCACTGCTGTGTGTGTTGATCTCTCTCTCACCCACTGCTGTGTCTGTTGATCTCACTCTCTCTCACCCACTGCTGTGTGTGTTGATCTCCTCTCTCTCACCACTGCTGTGTCTGTTGATCTCTCTCTCTCACCCACTGCTGTGTGTTCATCTATCTCTCTCACCCACTGCTGTGTGTATTGATCTCTCCCTCTCACCCACTGCTGTGTGTGTTGATCTCTCTCTCTCACCCACTGCTGTGTGTTGATCTCTGTCTCTCACCTACTGCTTTGTCTGTTGATCTCTCTCTCTCTCTCTCTCTCTCTCTCTCTCTCTCTCTCTCTCTCTCTCTCTCACCCACTGCTGTGTGTTGATCTCTCTCTCTCACCCACTGCTGTGTGTGTTGATCTCTCTCTCTCACCCACTGCTGTGTGTTGATCTCTCTCTCTCTCACCCACTGCTGTGTCTGTTGATCTCTTTCTCTCTCACCCACTGCTGTGTGTGTTGATCTCTCTCTCTCACCCACTGCTGTGTGTTGATCTCTCACTCTCACCCACTGCTGTGTGTTGATCTCTCACTCTCACCCACTGCTGTGTCTGTCTCTCTCTCACCCACTGCTGTGTGTGTTGATCCTCTCTCTCACCCACTGCTGTGTGTTGATTTCTCTCTCTCTCACCCACTGCTGTGTCTGTTGATCTCTCTCTCTCACCCACTGCTGTGTGTGTTGACCTCTCTCTCTCACCCACTGCTGTGTGTTGATCTCTCTCTCTCTCTCTCTCTCTCTCTCTATCTATCTCACACACTGCTGTGTGTTGATCTCTCTCTCTCACCCACTGCTGTGTCTGTTGATCTCTCTCTCTTACCCACTGCTGTGTGTTGATCTCTCTCTCTCACACACTGCTGTGTGTGTTGATCTCTCTCTCTCACCCACTGCTGTGTCTGTTGAGCTCTCTCTCTCACCCACTGCTGTGTGTGTTGATCTCTCTCACCCACTGCTGTGTGTTGATCTCCCTCTCTCACCCATTGCTGTATCTGTTGCTCTCTCTCTCTCTCTCTCTCTCTCTCTCTCTCTCTCTCTCTCTCTCACCCACTTCTGTGTGTTGATCTCTCCCTCTCACCCACTGCTGTGTCTGTTGATCTCTCTCTCTTACCCACTGCTGTGTGTTGATCTCTCTCACCCACTGCTGTGTGTGTTGATCTCTCTCTCACCCACTGCTGTGTCTGTTGATCTCTCTCTCTCTCTCTCTCTCTCTCTCTCTCTCTCTCTCTCTCTCTCTCTCTCTCTCTCCCTCTCTCACCCACTGCTGTGTGTTGATCTCTCTCTCTCACTGCTGTGTGTTGATCTCTCTCTCTCACCCACTGCTGTGTGTTGATCTTTCTCTCTCACCCTCTGCTGTGTGTGTTGATCTCTCTCTCTCACGCACTGCTGTGTCTGTTGATCTCTCTCTCTCACCCACTGCTGTGTGTTGATCTCTCTCTCTCACTGCTGTGTGTGTTGATCTTTCTCTCTCATCCACTGCTGTGTCTGTTGATCTCTCTCTCTCTCTCTCACCAACTGCTGTGTCTGTTGATCTCTCTCTCTCTCTCACTGCTGTGTGTGTTGATCTCTCTCTCTCATCCACTGCTGTGTAGGTTGTTCTCTCTCTCTCTCACCCACTGCAGTGTGTGTTGATTTCTCTCTCACCCACTGCTGTGTGTTGATCTCTCTCTCTCTCTCACTGTTGTGTGTGTTGATCTCTCTCTCTCATCCAATGCTGTGTCTGTTGATCTCTCTCTCTCTCTTACCAACTGCTGTGTCTGTTGATCTCTCTCTCTCTCTTACCAACTGCTGTGTCTGTTGATCTCTCTCTCTCTCTCACTTCTGAGTGTGTTGAACTCTCTCTCTCATCCACTGCTGTGTCTGTTGTTCTCTCTCTCTCTCACCCACTGCTGTGTCTGTTGATCTCTCTCTCTCACCCACTGCTGTGTCTGTTGATCTCTCTCTCTCTCACCCACTGCTGTGTGTGTTGATCTCTCTCTCTCTCACCCACTGCTGTGTCTGTTGATCTCTCTCTCTCACCCACTGCTGTGTGTTGATATATCTCTCTCACCCACTACTGTGTGTGTTGATCTCTCTCTCTCACCCACTGCTGTGTGTGTTGATCTCTCTCTCTCTCTCTCACCCACTGCTGTGCCTGTTGATCTCTCTCTCTCACCCACTGCTGTGAATGTTGTTCTCTATCTTTCTCATCTACTGCTGTGTCTGTTGATCTCTCTCTCTCTCTCTCTCTCTCTCACCCACTGCTGTGTGTGTTTATCTCTCTCTCTCTCACCCACTGCTGTGTGTTGATCTCTCTCTCTCACCCACTGCTGTGTCTGTTGATCTCTCACTCTCTCTCACTCTCTCTCTCTCTCACCCACTGCTGTGTGTGTTGATCCTCTCTCTCACCCACTGCTGTGTGTTGAGCTCTCTCTCTCATCCACTGCTGTGTCTGTTGATCTCTCTCTCTCACCCACTGCTGTGTGTGTTGATCTCTCTCTCTCACCCACTGCTGTGTGTTGATCTCTCTCTCTCACCCACTGCTGTATCTGTTGATCTCTCTATCTCTCTCTCTCTCTCTCTCTCTCTCTCTCTCTCTCTCTCTATCTCACACACTGCTGTCTGTTGATCTCTCTCTCTCACCCACTGCTGTGTCTGTTGATCTCTCTCTCTTACCCACTGCTGTGTGTTGATCTCTCTCTCTCACACACTGCTGTGTGCGTTGATCTCTCTCTCTCACCCACTGCTGTGTCTGTTGATCTCTCTCTCTCACCCACTGCTGTGTGTTGATCTCTCTCTCTCACCCACTGCTGTGTGTTGATCTCTCTCTCTCACACACTGCTGTGTGTGTTGATCTCTCTCTCACACCCACTGCTGTGTCTGTTGATCTCTCTCTCTCACCCACGGCTGTGTGTTGATCTCTCTCTCTCACCCACTGCTGTGTGTTGATCTCTCTCTCTCACTCACTGCTGTGTCTGTTGATCTCTCTCTCTCACCCACTGCTGTGTGTGTTGATCTCTCTCTCTCACCCGCAGCTGCGTCTGTTGATCTCTCTCTCTCTCTCTCTCTCTCTCTCTCTCTCACTATCTCTCACCCACTGCTGTGTGTGTTGATCTCTCTCTCTCACCCACTGCTGTGTGTTGAGCTCTCTCTCTCACCCACTGCTCTGTCTGTTGATCTCTCTCTCTCAGCCACTGCTGTGTGTGTTGATCTCTCTCACCCACTGCTGTGTGTTGATCTCTCTCTCTCACCCATTGCTGTATCTGTTGATCTCTCTCTCTCTCTCTCTCTCTCTCTCTCTCTCTCTCTCTCTCTCTCTCTCTCTCTCTCACCCACTGCTGTGTGTTGATCTCTCTCTCTCACCCACTGCTGTGTCTGTTGATCTCTCTCTCTCACCCACTGCTGTGTCTGTTGATGTCTCTCTCTCTCTCTCTCTCTCTCACCTACTGCTGTGTGTTGATCTCTCTCTCCCACCCACTGCTGTGTGTGTTGATCTCTCTCTCTCACCCACTGCTGTGTCTGTTGATCTCTCTCTCTCACCCACTGCTGTGTCTGTTGATCTCTCTCTCTCTCTCTCTCTCTCTCACCCACTGCTGTGTGTTGAATTCTCTCTCTCACCCACTGCTGTGTGTGTTGATCTCTCTCACCCACTGCTGTGTGTTGATCTCTCTCTCTCACCCACTGCTGTGTCTGTTGATCTCTCTCTCTCTCTCTCTCTCCCCCTCTCACCCACTGCTGTGTGTTGATCTCTCTCTCTCACTGCTGTGTGTTGATCTCTCTCTCTCACCCACTGCTGTGTGTTGATCTCTCTCTCTCACGCACTGCTGTGTCTGTTGATCTCTCTCTCTCACCCACTGCTGTGTGTTGATCTCTCTCTCTCTCTCACTGCTGTGTGTGTTGATCTCTCTCTCTCATCCACTGCTGTGTCTGTTGATCTCTCTCTCTCTCTCACCAACTGCTGTGTCTGTTGATCTCTCTCTCTCTCTCACTGCTGTGTGTGTTGATCTCTCTCTCTCATCTACTGCTGTGTAGGTTGTTCTCCCTCTCTCTCTCTCACTGCTGTGTGTGTTGATCTCTCTCTCTCATCCAATGCTGTGTCTGTTGATCTCTCTCTCTCTCTCACCAACTGCTGTGTCTGTTGATCTCTCTCTCTCTCTCACTTCTGTGTGTGTTGAACTCTCTCTCTCATCCACTGCTGTGTCTGTTGTTCTCTCTCTCTCTCACCCACTGCTGTGTGTGTTGATCTTTCTCTCTCACCCACTGCTGTGTCTGTTGATCTCTCTCTCTCACCCACTGCTGTGTGTGTTGATCTCTCTCTCTCACCCACTGCTGTGTCTGTTGATCTCTCTCTCTCACCCACTGCTGTGTGTTGATATATCTCTCTCACCCACTGCTGTGTGTGTTAATCTCTCTCTCTCACCCACTGCTGTGTGTGTTGATCTCTCTCTCTCTCTCACCCACTGCTGTGCCTGCTGATCTCTCTCTCGCACCCACTGCTGTGACTGTTGTTCTCTATCTTTCTCACCTACTGCTGTGTCTGTTGATCTCTCTCTCTCTCTCTCTCTCTCACCCACTGCTGTGTGTGTTGATCTCTCTCCCTCACTCACTGCTGTGTGTTGATCTCTCTCTCTCACCCACTGCTGTGTCTGTTGATCTCTCTCTCTCTCCCTCTCTCTCTCACCCACTGCTGTGTGTTGATCTCTCTCTCTCACCCACTGCTGTGTGTGTTGATCTCTCTCTCTCACCCACTGCTGTGTCTGTTGATCTCTCTATCTCACCCACTGCTGTGTGTTGATCTCTCTCTCTCTCACCCACTGCTGTGTCTGTTGATCTCTCTCTCTCTCTCACCCACTGCTGTGTCTGTTGATCTCTCTCTCTCTCTCTCTCTCTCTCTCTCTCTCTCTCTCTCTCTCTCTCTCTCTCTCTCTCTCTCTCTCTCTCACACACTGCTGTGTGTTGATCTCTCTCTCTCACCCACTGCTGTGTCTGTTGATCTCTCTCTCTTACCCACTGCTGTGTGTTGATCTCTCTCTCTTACACACTGCTGTGTGTGTTGATCTCTCTCTCTCACCCACTGCTGTGTCTGTTGATCTCTCTCTCTCACCCACTGCTGTGTGTTGATCTCTCTCTCTCACCCACTGCTGTGTCTGTTGATCTCTCTCTCTCACCCACTGCTGCGTGTGTTGATCTCTCTCTCTCACCCACTGCTGTGTGTGTTGATCTCTCTCTCTCACCCACTGCTGTGTGTTGATCTCTCTCTCTCACCCACTGCTGTGTCTGTTGATCTCTCTCTCTCACCCACTGCTGTGTGTGTTGATCTCTCTCACCCACTGCTGTGTGTGTTGATCTCTCTCTCTCACCCACAGCTGTGTCTGTTGATCTCTCTCTCTCTCTCTCTCTATCTCTCACCCACTGCTGTGTGTGTTGATCTCTCTCTCTCACCCACTGCTGTGTGTTGAGCTCTCTCTCTCACCCACTGCTCTGTCTGTTGATCTCTCTCTCTCCCCCACTTCTGTGTGTGTTGATCTCTCTCACCCACTGCTGTGTGTTGATCTCTCTCCCTCACCCACTGCTGTATCTGTTCATCTCTCTCTCTCTCTCTCTCTCTCTCTCTCTCACCGACTGCTTTCTGTTGATCTCTCTCTCTCACCCACTGCTGTGTCTGTTGATCTCTCTCTCTTACCCACTGCTGTGTGTTGATATCTCTCTCTTACCCACTGCTGTGTGTTGATATCTCTCTCTCACCCACTGCTGTGTGTGTTGATCTCTCTCTCTCACCCACTGCTGTGTCTGTTGATATCTCTCTCTCTCTTTCTCTCTCTCTCTCTCACCTACTGCTGTGTGTTGATCTCTCTCTCCCACCCACTGCTGTGTGTGTTGATCTCTCTCTCTCACCCACTGCTGTGTCTGTTGATCTCTCTCTCTCTCTCTCTCTCTCTCTCTCTCTCTCTCTCTCTCTCTCTCTCTCTCTCTCCCTCTCTCACCCACTGCTGTGTGTTGATCTCTCTCTCTCACCCACTGCTGTGTGTGTTGATGTCTCTCTCTCACCCACTGCTGTGTGTGTTGATGTCTCTCTCTCACCCACTGCTGTGTCTGTTGATCTCTCTCTCTCACCCACTGCTGTGTCTGTTGATCTCTCTCTCTCTCTCTCTCTCTCTCTCTCTCTCTCTCACCCACTGTTGTGTGTTGATCTCTCTCTCTCACCCACTGCTGTGTGTTGATCTCTCTCTCTCACCCACTGCTGTGTGTGTTGATCTCTCTCTCTCTCACCCACTGCTCACTAATATAAGCAAATGGGGGCCTACACATTTGCCACCCTCGCAGTTCAGTAGAACAGAATAGAGAAGGTGTTTCCCCAGAATATGGTGAGGGAGATGTGCTGGAAGTGCCATTCCAGCTTGCGAGGCTCACACCTGCGGGTAGCCAACTCTGTGCCAATGGTGGTGAGTAGGGAGGTGGTCCTAAAGCCAAGGACAGCTGAAGTCTCCACTGCCAAGGGGTACCGATGGTGGTGAGTAGGGAGGTGGTCTGAGGACCAAGGACACCAGAAGACTCCACAGGTATGGGCTTGACCACAAACCTATCAGAGAGCGACCGATATTTGGAGAGTTTACCCTCCTTGGCACGAAGTGCAGCAGAACGTAGATTAGTGACAGACTGCACCAGGTTGCCGCTAGAGAAAGTGTTGCTGCATGTAGAATCTCAGATGAAGGGAGGGTTGGGAAGGTGTCTGTGTGTGTTCACAACTGCATGGCACCTAAACTCCTATATGAAAGCATGGAAGATATGAAGGTCAACTGAAATGTTCATCGGCTGGCTATGGAATGATGCTGGAGCTGTGAAATCTTGCATGCATTAATGTCAATCCTCCTTACTAATAACTGCATTGTTTTTTTCCAGGGACTATGTTGAAAAATAAACCTCATTTGGTCATTCCTTGAGAATATCTTAATCAGCCTATGAACTTTCCAGCCACCCTCATACAACCAAGTCCTACTCAATTGCTGATAACAGTTGAAGAAGTATAATAGTTTTTGTTGCACTCTACCTGTATCTTTTTCCTGGTTACCCAAACAACACATGTGACCATTTCACCTTTCCCCTCACTTTCACCATAGTTAACAATATTCTATTATCTTCAAGTACAACACAATCTCTATTGCACTCACAGCTTACACTCCTGGCTTACCAATATT